>ML818814.1:227396-251166 GCA_009831015.1 Picea engelmannii
CATCATCATCATCATCATCATCATCATCATCATCATCATCATCATCATCATCATCATCATCATCATCATCATCATCATCATCATCATCATCATCATCATCATCATCATCATCATCATCATCATCATCATCAAAAAAATATAATATAACTCCAATATATAATATAATTCTAATACTAGAACATATATCTCATAAATATGAAAATAATAAATATATATTTTATTCTAGAAATAATTTAATAATAATAATAATTATTTCTTAAAAAAAATATTATTAATTTATATTTCAAAATTATTTATTTTTAAATTTATGAGTTAATGGAATCACATACATAAAATATATTTATTTTTAAATTTATGAGTTAATGAAATCAAATACATAAAGTATATCATGAAAGCATATTATGAAATACGATTAAAAGTAAGTAGTTATAACCTTTTTTTTTTTTTTCCAAATTTTTTTTTCTCGAATTTATATAGCTTATAAATTCATTTACAAAGTAGGACAGCAGACCGGTTGGTCAAATAGCACCAGCTGTCGCTGGTTTATACATGCCTTAAGCCTCCAAAAAACTAGACCTTCCATACTTGGGAAAAACGAGAATAAAAGCAAGAGAATTACAACTTTGCAGCCACAACCTAAGGTCTTCACCAGAACAGGGACAGCACTAAGGATGTAAAAGCAGGCAGCTTCATTCAAAAATATTTAACGAGGTAATGGGACTCTCGATCCCTCTATCGCAGTGATAGATCGAGAGTCTCCCTACCACTCCAGATAGGGCCCTCTTGGAAAGTGCATCCGCTGTCCTATTATACCTGCGGGGAACATGAAGAAAATTAATATTGGAGAAGCGCTGTAAAAGATCTCTAGTTTTTTGCATCCAGCCTTCTAAATGGATGGCGTTGAGCTTGCACTTGTTAGAGATCCAGTCAATTATCACTCTCGAATCTCCCTGGACGTGGAGGTCATCGATAGACCATACAACGGCAAGTGAGAGCGTGGTCCAAAGGCCCAGGAGCTCAGCTTTAGTATTTGAGCCTGAGCCACAATTGATGAACCAACAAGTGAATCTGAACTGGTGTGTTTTAAAGAAGCCTCCGACACCGCATCCTTTGTAATGAAGGCGTGGCGTCCTCAAAGAGCACACGATTAGTAGTTATAACCTATTCATACCGTATTGAAAATTTATTCGTTTTACGAATTTCCTTACAACAAAAATCAATATAACTTAATCTTGCTTCTATGTTTTAAGTATAACGAGATTTTCCCCTTTTTTAATGAGGAACTTGAAAAATTATTTATATATAGGTTGAAGCTAGTGCTTCGACCTATTTATATATAGGCTGAAGCTAGTGCTTCAACATATTACATGGTGTTGGTTCAAGATATTCAAAGCTTGTTTGACAATAGCTCTTCTACCTATCTACATTGTGGTTCCTTACATATCATATAAGTTGTTAACAATATTTTAGAATTTCTTACTTGATAAAAATTTGACAAATTGTTTATATAACAAAATACTGAAATAGTATATGTCTAAGTTGGATTATGAGATTCATTTCTTTTCACTATTAACTGTGTTATCGAAAGAGGGTTTTCATTATTTACTATTATTGTCCAAGCTTTCTTTATTTTCGATAAATTAAGTGTACTCCCTCCAATCTTGGTTTTCCTTGTTCTAGAGTCTCTTCCTCTTCCACCTAGTCTACCTAGCTCATCTTTGCTCAAGGGATATAAATGAGATTTCAACTTTTTGATCCAATTCTAGGGGAATAATAGGTTCCTCTTTCACTAAATCCTTTGATACCACAACTTTCTCTTTCAATGAGATGTCCCCTATATCTTCTGATTCTATTTTTGGCTCATCCTTGGGGAGGTCTAAGCCAAATCCCCTATTTCTTCTGATTCTATTTTTGTCTCATCCTTGGGGAGGTTCGAGTCATTTGACTCATATTTTCTAATCACATGATGTTTTGCCTTGGCACCAACCCACCAAGTTGACTTACGCCGATGTTTCCTATCTTGTCGAGGTCCTTTTGGGCGATGAGATTTCGTGTCTTGTTTTGAAACAAACTCTACAACAAAAATATAACTTTTCATGATCTAACTTTTGAGACCGAGAGTAGTTTTCACATGTCAATTTTATTTTTTCCAGAAACCCTTTATTGAAGTCCATTTCCACACACATTCGAGTAAATGTAATATTATTGTAGCTCTTTGTTTCCTTGCATCTGTAATGGAATTTTCCAAGGACATTACCAATGGCTCGGAGAGATGGTAAACCCCAAAGATGCAGAGCTAGATTTGGAAGTCTAACTCAATTTGGAGTCATGGACAGAGAATCTATCAATGGATTGAACGACGTGGTCCAAGGTTTCATGAATAATTCAGATTTCCCCCAAAACGAGTGCCTTGATTTTAGTATCAAATTCCTATATTTTGCAAGATCGACCACCACAATGAAAAACCCCTTTGCACAAGGGAAAATAAAAGATTATTCTTTTATCACAAATTGTCAAAATTCTAAAATCTAGTTGTCTAGATCAACAAGGGGTGACCAAAGACCATTGAAACAACATACAATGTGTTTGTTCTTTAAATGGATGCTTTATAAACAACATCTTTTCCTAATGAAATAGTGATAGCTAGGGCCTATTATACCAACAAACAATTAGAATAATTATGCACATATCTCTAAAAGAGGCCTTATCCATATTTATGTTGGAGGGAAGAGGGATGTTGGCTTCTATAGAATCTGATGATTGATTCGAAGTTGAGGGAGCTGACATGATGTTGAACCCTTGAATGTTGGAGGAGGGAAAGATGCTCACAACTTGGGATGAAGCCGTTGCCACCAAATCCAAATCTATGGAGATTGAAGAGACAAAGAGGGGTTTGTCCATCTAAATAGGCCACCTAGAGAGATTGGAGAACGGACTGTGTGTACGAATAGGGAAAAAACCTACCCACAACTATGCTTCTAGTCATTCACTCAAGCTCGAGGAATCAGGCTTATCAGTATATAATTAAGCTTAAAGAGTTAACTAGAAGCAACCTCTATATTGTCTTTACAAGAATTCCTCTATCCGAAATTTTTCTTAACATAAAATTGGCTCCGAACTTGGGAGCTTCATTAAGGAAATGAATACCTCGGAACATGTTTCCAATATAGAGCACTTTAAATTAAAATTTCATTTTTGGTACTTGGTATTGACAAGTACATATTTTCAGTTTTAAAATTTTATCTATACATTTTTTCTCTCATTTTCTAGTTGAATCTATATGGATATTAAATTTTGCAGTAGTCTAAATGTTCTACCTTTTGGGGGTTTTCTGACCACTTTTTCCATTTGATTTTGCCCGAAATCGTTTGATTTTGCCTGAAATCGAGTGATGAATGGTTTAATCTGCATATTTGAGTGGTTAAGTTTGTATAATACGAGTGCCCCAAAAGTTTTTCAACAAGCTGAATCCATTTACGCATTCAGAAAAGAAATTTAAACAAAATAAAAATTTAAACACCTTAAATTTTCAATGTTCTATAAAGTATATTCATATAACAAAATTAACAATTTTAATATTATAGTCGTTACAAAAATATAAAGCTTTAATTTTACAAATTATAATATAGTTTGAAATTGATATTTATCAATACCAATAAAATGTTCAAATACATTGTAATTTAAAATATTTTTTTATATATAATATTACTACTTTTCTTGCGAATTTAAACCAAAATTTTAACAACATTCTCACATTCCAAAAAGTCATGCAACATAGATATAATCATGAAAAATATTTTTTTATATATAATATTACTACTTTTCTTGCGAATTTAAACCAAAATTTTAACAACATTCTCACATTCCAAAAAGTCATGCAACATAGATATAATCATGCTGTATTGTTAATTCTTCAATTTTTAAACATCACCTCAACCTTGATATGACATATTTTCCTACATTAATTGCAATAAATATGCCGTACAAGATGAAAAGTATTTGAAAATATTAATTTGACCTTCTGGTAAAATTAAAATAAAATATACTCCCAGCACTGATAAAAATATCATTTCTTATAAAAAATATCTGCTGAGCATTGCAGGCAGTGAGCTCTGCCGTTCTGGAAGACAGAGACAGCACTGGAAATCCTTGCAGCAACTGTAAAATGTTACGAGTTCCAATTGGCTCATGCTACCAACTTCGTCGTTAGGTCTTCATGGACAAGAAAAAGGAATCTCTGTTCTCTTCCCTATGTGCTGTTCCATCGTTATATCTCCGTAATCTCTGTTCTTAACAAAATTGGAGATGAGATTTGAATGACACGCACGCCCGTGATTTACGATTTTCTATTTTCATTGAGAAATCCATCTGCACAATTAAAAAAAATGCAGGAGTAAAAAAAATGCAGGAGTTTCTCCACTGTCAGTCTGCCGACAATGGCCGTTTATCTTCTTTGGGTTGGTGCGAGCGACAGCAGCAAGTCGAGCAGAGAAAAGCGGTCACGTGAAATATACGTGGGAGGAAGATATTTATTTGTAGTTATGATTATTCATTTCACCTGCCTGCGCAAAAACAGCGTGGATCAACATGTCATCCGATTACTTGCAGAGGCCGATTTGGATCAACGTTCAAAAAATCCGGCCACTGTCTCAGAATTATATCTCGTTCCAGATTGGATTTCGGTCCGAAATCATAGGCGGTGGTGAGGTCTTTGTTTGTCAACGGAGGCAGCTTGCTCGAATGCTACGCCAAGGTTGGCATTGACAGAGTTACGATGATGCCATTTTAAAATTTTGAATATTTTGTAATTTTAAATGGAGTGTGCTGATTTCTGAGCAATCTTTCCTTCCGAGTTATTTCTGAGCAATCTTTTCTTCCGAGTTATTTTTTCGGTAGGTTTTTTGGCCGTTGGTTTTTAAATTCTCGGTCAATCCAGAATTTTGATCGATTTTCTGAGCATCCGGGTTGGTTTAAAATGGGGCAAAACCTTTGAGGTAAGGTTATGAAATACATAGAATTTTGATCCATGAGAAACTCAAACTACCCGTAAAAATATGGCTGGATTCAGGCCCATTTTTTTCTCCCCAGTTAACCTACTCTATTTTAAATATAAAATGGATAAAGATAAATAAAAATTTTATAGGATTAAAATAATTTTTTTTCGGACCTTCATGTAAGTTGAGGTGGATATTTGATATCACATGATCTTTGTATATAGTGGATGGTATCTTGGGGATAGTATAAGTGCTCAAACCATCCTTTTGACAATGGAGTAAGACATCAAAGTGCTTTTGATTAGCTTAGAGCTAGCCTTTCTCATAGGTAAGGAAACAAGTTAACGATCCAAGACCCAAATGCATCTTGCATGTCTACCCAAATGCATCTTGCATGTCTGCCCCTTATGGACCACCATTATGACATTTCAAGTGGCATAGTTTCCCTTGAATAAGGGTGATGAGGCATGAGTAAGCTTGCATTTGTTGATAGTGCCCCTTATGGACCACCATTAGGGCATTTCAAGTGGCATGGTTTCCCTTGAATAAGGGTGATGAGTCATGAGTAAGCTTGTATTTGTGGATAGTGCCCCTTATGGACCACCATTAGGGCATTTCAAGTGGCATGGTTTCCCTTGAATAAGGGCGATGAGTCATGAGTAAGCTTGCATTTGTGGATAGGAGCAAGTGATGGCTGTACTCAATGCCCATTGAAAACTCACTTATGATAGGTTTTGACACCTTCACAAAAAGAAAAAAGAAAAAAAGAAAGAAAGATAATATATATATATATATATATATATATATATATATATATATATATTTAAAGAATTTCTAAGTATTGAAAATTGATACATAAATCTTCTAATACAATCTGTATATATCTATATGATCATTGAGTGCATATTGGATTCATATCTCCATTTTATTACAAAGCATTTTCAACTTGTGGCACGTGAGTTCCCTTTAAAGTACACTTAACACATCTTATATGTTAGTTGTAGATCCCATTAGGAAAGAAGAAATTTTAGCACACCTTAAGGCCTTTTCCAAGGGTGAGAATTATATTAAAAAGTTATAAGATCATGGAAGAAAGGGTGCTTTCTTTATTTCCCTCAAGCTATATGCATATCTAACATTCAATTATATCTATCGTTGATTATTTACGCTAAGATGTGTATGATTTGGAGTTTTGTGTGATCCATGTAAACAAGTCCTAAAGGAAATTGTTGAAAAAGACCACGAAGTCTATTATTCTTCTTAAGAATATTGATTGTTCACTTTATCTCTCAAACCATACAAAAACATATGCTAGAGCATAATTTGTAATGGACAAGTATTATGATAACAACAATTTTATTAACTTCTCCATGGTACCCTTTTAAGAGTCCAACCTTGGCATAAAAAATGTTGCTCCAAGTATTCAAGGTTGCAAAGGATACCTCTCATTGATTTTGGGATTGGGATGGGGGATAGGAATAAAGAGCTCTAGGGGCATTCTCAAAATATTTGATAAAGAAAAGTATTTTTAGAGAGATGTCGATGGTGCTACTAGAAACATTAAGAAGAAGATGAAAGGGTGTGATACATAAGATGCATAGAATCATGAAAAGGGGAAAAATCAATATGGAGAACATAATTAAGAATTTGATGATGCAAAAAACTGAATGAACATAATCAAAATTCTTATAGTTGTCATCACATTTTTAGGTTTTGTTATGTTGACAAGGTCCATTTTGTGTAGGTTCATATTTAAACTTAATCAATACATTTTTTTTTACTAAGCTTCATAGAGTTTTGTATCCCAAACATAATAGTTGGCTAACTTTTGTCTGAAACAAAGAAACTCTGCTCATTATCTTTAATACGAGCTTGACCAGGTCTATTTAATATATCAGTGGATTGTCGAGGGATTTACATTCAAGTATTAAATTTTCATTTTGTTCCCATTAAGTTTCTATTGATATAACAAAGATTCCATGAACTACATATTTAATAGTTGAGAGGCTATAAAGTGTGTTCAAATAATAAACATGCCATGATGGATAACATATAGAAACATAACATTATGAGTAAAACACAATAACTATGAATCAACACGTTAGATACCATTAGAGAGACATAATATTGATCGAGGTGGACATTGGTGGCCACCCACCTCTTCCACCAACTCAACATGGTTCTCCATCTTGACAACTTTTTTATCTACATTTTTTTCAGGTCCTGAACTTTCAGAACCGTTTTGAGGCCTCAAATGATGGTTTTTGGGACATTCAAGGGCTATGGATGGCCATGGCTTACCCTGGCCCTGCCAACAATTGTACTTCACAGTTAAATCTTTCCAATAAGATACTATCTGCACCAAACATAGATTGTATGGAAAATTTGCACCCCCAAAAAGTTGGCAGATCAACTAACCACCTTGGGACCCGCAAAACTTTTGGTGCTTCGCCTCTTAGGGTTAGGGTTTTGGGATGTTAGGGTTCTTGATTTATCTTAAAATGCCATTTTTTCGGCCTCTTGTAATATCTTTTTGTAAATGAGGGTAGCTGACATCTCTCTCTCTCTCTCTCTCTCTCTCTCTCTCTAGAGATAAGCTTTCTAGCTAGTTTGTGTTCTGCATCATTCTGGTATTTTATTCATTAATAAAAGTTGGGTTAAATCACTATATTATTGTGTTCTATGATAAATTTCTATGTGTGTTTCATTTCATTCCCTATATAATCTGGATCAGTGGTACCATAACAATTTGTTCCTTATTATTTGTCGGTGCATGTCCCCGATGAGTTCGAGGTATAGAGAGTTGCTTCTTGAGCTAGTTTCACTTGGGGATGACTGCTCTCACTAGCCCAAGAAACCTCCCATTGCAGAAGAAAGGAGATATGATAGAGCAAGATATCCTTTGAATATGTTGCTCGAGGAATCCCTCATGTGATAGAGGAATGAGATGATGGATAACTTCACCCAGATCCTTCGACGACTACCAACTGCGGGTGAGGCACCCTCAATAAGCATCCATTTCGGAGGTATGCCATCCTTCAAGGTACAAGTTAAATTTGATATACATTTATTTGAATACCAAATAGATGCACACTACAAGGAGAACACCTTACAGAGGAGGTTTTTGCAGAGGTTTTTAATGTTACAAAATTTTGAAAAAATTTCAAAAAATCCTTTGCTACAACTTCCTCTATTGGCTGCGAAGGTTTTAACGGATGTTCCGTATAACTAAAAAAATTTGTGCAGGCAGAGGTTGTAGTGGATGTTTGTTTTTCAATGCTTTTATTGTCAAAATGCACCATCACGCCATTAAATAAAACGCCTCGGTGCATACCTAAACATAAAACGCTCCAGAACAACTTTACATAAAATGCCTCGATATGTACATAAAACCAAAAATGCACCAGGACGCCATTACATAAATTTCCGATGTGTACATAAAATGAAAATGCACCGGTGCACCATTACATAAAATGCATCATTGTGTACATAAAATAAAAATGCGTTGGTTCACCATTACATTAATTCTCTGATGCGTACATAGGACAAAAACTCATCGATGTGTTTATAGTTATTACACCTTGGATTCCCATTTTGTTGTATGCAACACTGATGCACTTTTATTTTATGTTCATCTTGGTGTTTGTATAATTCATACGTGTCAATGCCTGTATTACCATGTGCACCAAAAGGTACTGAAATTTCAAATATTCGAGGTGAGATGTCAATGTTATTCTTTGTTTTGAAGTAGTAGTGTTTTTATTACATATAAAGCACCTGTGTGTTCATTTTATTTAAAGCACTGATGTTGTTATTATATTTAAAAATCTAGTGTGTATTTATCACATGCCCACCATAAAATTCTAAAACGATATATATTATCACACATTATATGCATCGATGCTTTAGTATAATTAATATGCATCGATGCTTCAATATACTTAATATGCATCGATGCATATAACTGCTTAAAAAACACCGATTTTTATATTTTTTTAGACACCATTTTGTGAGTTCATAAGAATGCACCAATATGTATATATTTTAATTAATTGTTTTTTTTACAAATATTTTTTTATAATAATAATATTTTTTACATATTAATTAATTAGTTGTTTGCAACAATATAAATCATTCACATATTAATTAATTAGCTACACAACATTTTACAACATTTGACAATGCAATAAAATAAGAAACCCATTTTATTATATATGAATAAGAGACTAATGGTCATACAAAATGGGACAACGTAAAAGTCCAAAATAATCAAAATGGAACCAATATGTCATTGTTACAGTGATTGGTAACATGTCATCATGCAATTGGGACATTATGTCCACTACATTAAGCAAAATCCTTGATATTTACAAACTGATATTCCAAAACATACAACTTGCAGTAACATTCAATTATATTGATTGTCATTCATCACTTGAACTAGTGTCATTGCTCGATTTGTGTGCATCCCTCATTTCTTGATTAGTTGTAGGAGATATTTTACTTTGGTTATTTAAACAAATGTTTTCTTGCTCGGCTTGTGTTTGACGTACCAACTATTCATATTCCATCTACAAACATATAAATAAAGTGTAATAAGTAAATCTACATTTATAATATTGTAGAATATAAATGATTGCATAAATAAAAAAGCGTACCATAGCAACAAGTGATTCACAAACCATACACATGCTTTTGAATATTTGCATCATGCCGTGTGACAAAAGATCTTATGTTGGCTCCTCTCCATACTTTGTTTCCTTCATGTTTAATATGCCATGACAAAACATAGTCGATAAAATTAATATAAAGGTTTCTTATTGTTCCATTAATTATAAAACAATGGAAGTTAAATGACATAGCTACATACAAATTGTTCAATTAAACCTTGATACTTTAACATATACTCACAACCCTCAATTAACCCAATGTTGATCAATTATTCGGTTGGCTCTTCTTTGTAACATAGCACCTATTAGAAGACATCCATGGACGAGTGTAAATTAATTATTTAAATATAAATATCACAACAAATATGAAAACTTAAGTAATGTAAAAAACGTAAGTACTCACAAACTTTGCGATCAACCCTTTTCTTCCTTGTTGTCTTGTTTTATGTGTCGATTGGGTTCCATTTTTTTTTCTTTTCTACAACAAAACAATTGAGACTTAATATTTAGTATGATAAATAAATTCGATGTACACAAAAGAATAAATGAATGTGATGCAATAATATTAATTTCTTTTACCATCTCCTTGTACACTTTTTTAGACATCTGTACCGGCATGTATTGGATTTCCCCTCATTTGTCGCTTGGAATTTCCATGATCCGGATTATTTTGAGAATGACATGAATGAAGAAGTATAACAAAGATATAACAAGGAGATACACAGAGATATTGTAAGGAACACAATAATACAGTAAAACAATAAAACTCATATTCTATTACTGACTGTATGGAATACAAAAGACTGTAAAATGCAAAGCACACAAGCTAGCTAGAATGGTGGTAGCTTATCTCTGAAGAGATATGTGTCGGCTACACTCATTCACAAGAAGTTGATTACAATGAGGCTCCAAAGGCATTTTTAATATAAAGCATAAATGAGAAAACCATAAACACCCAAAACCTTAACCTCAGAAGATGAAACGCCAAAAGGTTTGTAGGCCCAATGGGGGTAGTTGATATGTCAAATTCACGAGGGCACAACTTTTGCATATGATCTTTGTTTGGGGCACTCAATACCCCGTTAGAAATTTCTATCCTAGGAGTACACATTCCGAATGAATCAATACATCCATACATGGATCTATTGGTCACTCCCAAGTCAAACAAACGTCGTTTAGGGCCTCAAAATGACCCAGGAAGTTTGGGACCTGAAAAACTGTAGAGAAACTGCCAAGATGGAAACTGTAAATTGAGCCAATGGAATAGGTGGTCGAACACTAATGTCCACCTATATCAGTCCTCCCCCCTTAGGAACAATGGTATCTATTATGTCAAGTTCCTCCATCAGATGGGGAGAATTCTATTGAATATGACTCTTGGTGAGCCACTTGTCCTGATGAAGAAATTGCCCTGCTTTGACGACCCGATAGAGTTGGATGTTTTGCTGGTGGGTGACCTTCGTCTTAGTGTCCATGATACGGTCAACTTTCTCCTATTCAATGTAGTCAGGATTGATTTCTATAGGGTCCAAGTGCTCGATCGCATCCGAAGTGTCCAAGAGAGGTGGAAAATATGGTCGAAGCAATTCCACATTAAATATTGGGTGCAAGCAAATGAAAAGAGGAGTACTTAATTCAAAATCATTCTCACCCACAATATTGGTGATGGTGTAAGGCTCGCATCAGAGTGGGCGTAGCTTCCGATGGGGTCCTATGAGACATTCTTTCTTCAAATGCAATCGTACCTTATCTCCCACCTAAAACTTGTGTGGTACCCGATGTTGATCATGGCACTACTTGTACTTGGCATTTTCTTTCTACAAAATATCATGAACTTTTTGTTGGATGTGTTGGATTCAATGAACAAATTTGTCTTCTCAATTAACCTCAGTCTGAGCATGGGAGGACTCTTCCTATGCAACTGCAATGGGTAGAGCTACGTCAATGGGGGCCAATGGTTGGAACCCAAAGCACACCTGAAAAGGGTTGTGGCCAATAGAGACATGAAGGGATCTATTGTAGATATGTTGAACATAAGGAAGGATTTCATCCCATGTCTGTGGATGTTTGGAATTATACATCCTCAGGATATGAACAATCATCCTGTTGACTACCTCTGTTTTTCCATCAATTTGTGGGTGGAAGGAAGTTGATTTGGTTATCTTGGTGTCCATCATCAATTATAGGCTAGACCAAAAAGTGCTCAAGAATCTAATATAATGGTTTATGGGAGCCCAAAATGAACCCAAACATGTTTAAAGAAGATCTTAACGGTGGCCTTGGTTGTGATTCTCTTCTTCCAGGGTGCCAAAATGACCATCTTAGAGAATCAATTAATGACCACGAAGACACATTGATTTCCATGCTTGGTTGAAGGAATATCAGACATGTAATCCATGGATATGGATTCCCAAGGCCTATCTGGAGTAGACAAAGGGGTGTATAGCCCCTGCTTCTTGATGGCCAGATTAGCAATGGTGTAGGTAGTGCGGGATATGATGTACTTTCATACATCTTGTCGAAGCTTTGACTAACAAAAATTCTTTTGCAATATTTCCACTGTTTTTTCTACACAAAAATGTCCCACTTCCTGGTTGTAATGAGATTCCCAGATCATCTTTGCTCACTTGCTTGAAGGAAAAAAGAGATGGATCAGATGGAATAACAATCCACCTGGAGATGAAAGTTTAGAATTGTTTTTTCTTCACTCAATGTATGATAAGAAATAGTAAAATTAGAGTCATTATTGTATAATTGTGGCAACCCATACATCTTATTCCCACATGAATTAAGAACTGTGGTTAGCACCACAATCGGGGGTCGACCGAGGAAATCTGTGACAAGGTTGGTGTTTCCCTTCTTGTACTTGATATTCAATTGGAATTGTTGCATGTACGTGGACCACTTCTTGCGGTGGTCATTTTGTAACTTTCCTTGTGTCTGCATGAATTGCAGAGGTCTGTGATCATTGTGGATGATCGTTTCCTTCCCAGAATGTAATGCTTGGACACTGTTGACATGCCTGCACAATGGAGTATATCTATTTATCATAGGTGGAGTATCTATGAACACCATTAAATAGTGTTTCATTGTGATAGGCTACTAGATGCCCATGCTGAGTGAGGACTACACCGATAGCATAATATGAAGCATCTATCTCAATCTCAAATGGTTATTGCAGGTATGGAAAAATAAGGACTGGTGCTAAGCAGAGGCAGAATTTCAAATCCTTGAATGATTTCTATTAGGACGCAACCCACACAAACTTGGCCTTCACTCCACCCTTGGTCACCTGGCTTAGGGCCCAAGTGATATGAGAAAACCATAACACAAACCGATGGTATAAGTTGGCAAGGCCCAAGAAGCTGCGAAGCTCAATCATTGTCTTCGGGGCTGACCAATCGCGGATGACTTGGATCTTGGTTGGATCCACATGCACACCCTACTCATCCACGATGTATCCCAAATATTGGATTCTCTTCCTATCGAAGGAATACTTCTCCAAATTGGAATATAACTTGTGTTGTCGTAGGGTGCCCAAGACCTTCTAAATAAGCTTCAAGTGTTCCTCCCAAGTTTTGTTGAAGATGAGGATGTCATCCACATATACAACCACAAATAATTTTGTGAATGGCCGCAATATTTCATCCATCATTTGCATGAATTTGGTTGGGAAATTAGTCAAGCCGAAAGGAATGACCTGACACTCTAAGAGACCTTCTTTAGACTTGAAGTTTGTCTTCCATACATCAATTTTCTCAATTGGCACCTGGTGGTAGCCCGACTTTAGATCAATCTTACTGAAAGACTTGGCTCCCTTGAGCTCATTGAAAATATCATCAATCCGGGGGATTGGGTACTGGTTCTTGACTATGATATTTTTTATGGCTTTGTAATCAATACAAATTTTCCATGTCCCATCCTTCTTCTATATCAGAAAAATTGAGATCCCATAAGGTGAGGAGCTTGGTCTGATGTGGCCCTTCATAATTAGCTCTTGGATCTAGCATTTGATTTCTTCATTCTCCATAATAGAACACATGTACACAGGGCCGTTAGGCATAGAAGCACTGGGTGTCAAATCAATTGAGTGCTTTACCTGACAGTGAAAAGGCTCCCCAGTAGGTGAGGCAAATATGTCTCTGTGCTCTTCTACTATATTGTCCACCTATTGCTTATGTGTAGAGAGACCTCGTGCAGAGGATTTGGAAGTTGTAGTGACCTTCCATTCACCTTCCAACCAAACCATAAGAGAAAAAATCTCTCAATCTGAGAGACCACCTTTTTGCACTGCTTCGTGAAGATCAAAGAGACTGCAGTCATTGGGACTGCCTCTGGTACCCTGTAGAGTTGATCTTCCAACGTAATAATGACACTACGGGGCCTATATTCATAAACATCATGGTTCTTCCACATATATGGTTGTCCTAAAAAAACATCATAAACTTGAAGAGGGGAAACATCACACAATACCTCATCTTTGAAGGTTTTGACATCGTAGTGCAGGCGAAATTTCTGGCTAACACGGATGTCCCATCCCTGGCTGAGCCAACTGATGGTGTATGCTC
Organism: Picea engelmannii; assembly: GCA_009831015.1. Lineage (NCBI taxonomy): Eukaryota > Viridiplantae > Streptophyta > Pinopsida > Pinales > Pinaceae > Picea > Picea engelmannii. The sequence goes on from ML818814.1 coordinate 241,629, forward strand.
AAGGATGTGACATCATTTTCAAGTTCAACCTCTTGACGACCTCTATTGATATTAGGTTCTTCTAGCTACCATTTTCAATAATGAAATGGAGTGGGTTCCCCTTCACCCACATCTGTGAGTGGAAGAGGAACTCCCCTTCTTTAGGCTCCTCTGGTTCCTCTAGATGTACTATTGTGGTAGTGATGGTGACATTGGATTCTACATCAATGATCTGTTTTCCCTTTTTTGGTTCTAAATCATAGTCTGAGTCAACATTCGAACCTGAAGCTTTCGTCTCAACCAACAATGACTATTTGGAATGACATTCATCACTATTGTGCCTAGGTATTTTGTGGAACTCGCACCACTTTCTAGTGTCCTTCTTCGAATTCCCATTACCCTTCTTTGTTGGAGGCTTGGACTACTTTTCCTTGGACTGGTCATCCTTTCTTCATCCTTTTCCCTGTGAGTTAGGGCCACCCTTACCATGCTTCGTTTATTGCCAATTTACATACCTGAATTCCTGCTTGTTTTGCTGCTTAAATTTTCTCGATTTTGACAACATATCGATAAGCGACTCCTAATGACGAGATGCCTAGAAAATCCATTTCGGTTTGGATGTACCTATGTAGAGCCCCACGGTAATTTAGAACCATATGTCGCTCATAGTCTTTCATACCCAACTTGGTGTGCAAGGTATGGAAGGTATTTGTGAACTCCAACACTATTTTTCCCCTCTCTTGATGCAATGTGGTCCATATTGTGTATTGGTTGTCATAGTTTCCAACATGGTAATGTTGTTCCTTGATGGCATAAAAAAATTTTGCCAAGTGGGTTTTGGAAAAAAAATTGCAGACGCATCCTCAAAATGTTGCTCACAGTAAGTCTTCCCACCAATATTTGACATGGGGAAGGGCCTTAAGGAGTGTGAAGGTGTTTTCACCGTTGGAAAATTTTTGGACAGAGAAATAACCCTCCAACAGACTCAACCATTTTTCCAAAGCATCAACATCTATATGAACTTCAAATAAAGGAATATCAAAGTTAACTTGTACCTTAGAGGGCATCTCACCTCCAAAGTGACTTCTGGTTGAAGGTGCCTTCATTGTTGTCGGCAGTCGTCGAAGGATCTAGGTGAAATTATCCATCATCTCGTTCATATGTCGTGCAAGGGATTCCTCGAGCAACAATTTGATAGGATCTCATGCTCCATCATACCTTTTTCTTCCTCCATGAGAGGTTTCTTGGGTGGGTGAGAGAAGTTTTTCCTCAATATAAATAAGCTCAAGACCCAACTCTCTAAACCCTAATCTCGTCAAGGACATGCACTAAGAACCACAAGGAGTAGACTGCTATGATACCACTGATCTGGATTATTTTGAGAATGACACGAAGTCAGAAATATAGCAGAGATATAACAATAATATACATAGATATATTGCAAGGAACACTATAATACAGTAAAACACATATTTTATTAATGACTATCTAGAATACAAAAGACTGTAAAATGCAAAGCACACAAGCTAGCTAGAATGACGGTAGCTTATCTCTGAAGACATAAGTTTCAGCTATGTTCATTCTCAAGAAGCTTATTACAATGAGGCTCCAAATTATTTTTTAACATAAAGCATAAACGAGAAAACCATAAACATCCAAAACCCTAACCTCGAAATATGAAACTCCAAAAGGTTTGTGGGCCTGATTGGGGGTAGTTGATACATCAACTTGTCGAGGGCACAAATTTTGCATACGATCTCCATTTGGGGTGCTCGGAACCCCGTTGGAAATGCCTAGCCGAGGATTACACATTTTGAATGGCCCAATACATCCCATCAAGGATCTATTTGGCGCTTCCAAGTCAAGAAAACATTGTTTAGGGCCTCAAAATGACCCCAAAAGTTTGAGACCCGAGAAACTATAGAAAAAATGCCAATATGGAAACTGTAATTTGAGCTAGTGGAATAGCTGGGCAGCCACCTGTTGGCATGTAGTGGGAATACCCAGGGTTCAACATGAAGTCACCAACAAAATCCTCAGATATTGGCCCTTTCGACATCACCTGCAAGCAGGCAAAGTCTCATCCGAGGTATCTATGGGAACTGCAAAAACCGGGTTTCCATAGTGATGAATGGATGGGAGGTAGTCCTTATAACCATTATACAAGCATTTTTTCATTATATCTTATATCGTGTGTGCAGAAACATAAGAACATATAAGATATTCAGAATAACAAACATATATCATATGCGTACAATAAAGAAAACAACAAACACATCATGACACATAGACACCATATTTAATGTGGTTCACCCAAGATGGGCTTCATCCACAACGAACGACTTCTTATTATATTATTCAGAATCATTCATTACAAAACATGCGCACTGTGCTCATACATTATGCCCTTTCCATTATCCTATCTCTCTATCTTCCTCTGTCACTCTTCACTCTTACATATCTCACATACATTGCATACTTTTGCTCCTATCATGCCTTACTCTCTATCCCAAAACCATTACATATTTATACAATTAAAATAGGTCTTAGACCTTATCAATGGACCCAAAATGCCTAATGAATTCCAATGGTCTTCCTCCTTTCGTGCACACTCACCCTGAAAGTGCACCAATTGTCTTTCCTTCGTTTGTGTATGCTGTGTAGTTCCCAAAATCCTGTCGCAACATCACCGATGTGCACCTAGATCATTTCATAATCTTCTTGAAAAATGAAAAAGCACATTAACTTTTTTTAAATGGACATGAAAGTAAATATAGAAAAACAAATTAATTTGGTAATTATTTAAACACATTATAGAAAAACATGTTTAGTAATAATACCTTTTATATGCTTATTTTTTGTTATTGTAAGTTTTTTCTATTGCATGCCTCACATGTCTCATTGACCATGGCTCCAGAAATGATTCTTGTAGTGTATGTATAACTTGATCTGTGGAATCATTGGATTGATTATTTGTATTGTAAATGGAAATTCCATCTATACATTCTTTCCACTATATCCCTCAAAGCTCTGTAAAACAATTTTCCCCTCTGATTAACTTCAAGAACCACTCCAGATGAATTGATGATCAAGTCATCATCATCGTTTACATCCTTAAGAATTTTTGTCCTCTTAGGACGAGATTCCATTGCCTTGCTATCGGTCCCTGCATAACATTAAAAAAAAGTGAAATTGAGTGTTTAAAACTTGTTAGCGATTAATGTTAAGAAATTCGTTTTTAGTAAAAAGTCAAATAAAAACTTAATGTTGATTACCTTTCGATCCACTTGTTTCCTCTCTTTGCAACATTTCCATAAAGATTTTACACTCTTTTTCACTCAGATTGCGAACAATCTTATTGAGTTTCTTCAAGTTTTTGTTCTGCATGACGCACATTAACCAATAAATATCATTAATTTAAACTTGCAAATATTTCAAATATATTAAAATTTTAATAAAACTTAAATAACTTGCCTCCCTCTCTTCTTGGGATGAGCTACCATTACTATCGCCACAATAAGATGTTTTATTTTAACTTCTATCAACCATATTGTATAAAAAAATAAGGAATTATCGGAAATATAAATTATGAAATTTTTATACAATCTAGTATTTCAATGTGCATCATTAAACAAAATGCCCTGAGGCGTCAAACATATACACACATCGATGCATACTATTAATCATTGTGCATTGCTAACCTATACGCATATGATACAAAAATAAATACTATTTATTGTTTTGACCAATCAATGCTTTTCAAAGATATATGCGCCTTGGTGTGATTTTCTATAAAGTGAGCACCAGGTTTCTACCTCTGTACAGTGTGCACCGGTGTGATTTTCCTGTACAGTGCACACTGTGTACCACGGAAAAGTTTTTTGATAAAATAACTAACAAGGACATGGTTGAAAGGGTTTGGGATTCAATGCAATGAATGGTACCATTGCAATAGATACCAAATGCCCCATATGAAACTAAAAAGACCCTATAAAAATCTATTTCTTAAAAAAAAACCCTATAAAAATCTATTAAAAAAAGAAGGGAACAAAAAAAAAACCAAGAAAGTTAAGGCTTCCAATACCGAAGGTAACTATGAAACCCTTTTATTTATTTTTAATATACATTGCAAATAGTTTGAATGAAATAGAGAAATATTGAAATGATCACTAGAATGAAATCACATACTTGAAATTTCTTCTCTGCAAATTTGTATGTGCCCTACAGAACCCTTCCAAATTTGGCTCTTCAAAAGGAGGTCATTGTTTGGTGCATTTCATAGTGTAGCGCACCAGTGCGTTCTCTATATACATACACACATGTGCATAAACAAATAATTAAAAGAACCAATAACTTTAATATCAAATTCATGCATGTATTGATGATGGTTTTGGTTCAAATGCAGAGAAAAGAAGGTTATAATATCAAATGGCCAATACTTCAGATTCCAGCTCATTATATATCGTTGCAAGTTTATCAAATTCTTCAACACTGTTTGAAGTAACTATATATTTTATTTATAATTCATTTATTTGATTGAATTTGTGTCATTTATGCATGTGCATTTGAATAATTGTTCATCAAATTTTGTACGATCATAAATCATGATCGAGTTCAGGTGTGAAAGATATTCCACCAGTGAAAAAATGTTGCAATATCTTATCAGGAGAAACATACCAAATGCAAATGATTTATGAAAATGGACAATTTCTTAACCCTACCAATTGTAACATGCCATCTTATCGTAACCTGAAGCCTGGGTCAATGGTATTACACCGTGAATTGAATCTCTTTTATGACACACTAGTGATATGTGCTTTTTCAAAATGTAAAGGGTTGAAGAAGAACCTTCGATGCGTCACATTGTACAATTGTATTAATGATCAACTACCCAAAGTTGATGGTCTAATACCTCCCACTGTGGTCAAGAATCCAATAGGTGATATAGAAAATACACGTAAGAACACTTCCATATCCTCCTTTTTTAAAAAGTTGGAAGCCAGATCAACTACATTTTGTCCTAAATTGACCAACCTGTCTCCTTATTTTGAGTAAATAGAGAGTTCTTATAGTGATCCAAAGTATGATATAAATACTACCCAAAACATTACTACTAGGAGATCCAAAATGTTGTATGAGCTAAGAGAAAAAATCTCCAAGTACACACCAAAGTCTATTTAATTGTTGGAAGGTAGTGTTGGGAAACTTAATTACTTAAATTGATTTATATTAAATTGAAAACTAGGGAGCTTGTAAGCCTGAGAGATGTTGACAAAACATATGCAGGAGTAGGAAACTAACTCTAACCTAAGAAAGATGAATTCAAAAGTTCTTTTTTTGATAAGAAATTTCCAGGAATCAGAGTCAAGGATACAAGAACTCTATTATAATAATCGGTTATCTACTTCATGGCTCAACTAAATGATGTAGCTTAATCAAACTTGTAAATGAAACTCACTCAAGAAAAATAATTAAAATAAGATGATCTTATGTTGTAGGTTCGATCCCTATGGATTCTTATCTATCCCTTGGATTCTAAGGGTTAACAAACATTCTGATATCTGATGCACACCACACTCAGTCGATCACACTTACATAAATAAAAGGATATAGAATTAAACTTTGGTCACTGGATTTATATTTCAACCATTAACCACATTCCTTTGGTTGACAAGCAAGAACATCAACTCATTTTGTGATCACTAAATAAACTCAGTGTTCAGTTCCTAACTCTATAGGGAAACCACACTTGCAGAAATGAAAGAGAATAAATAAATGAACAAGAAATGAAATGAGCAACTACTTAAATAACATCACAAAAAAAGGAAGATATTTTGGCAACGTATACTTGTTATAACCTTAATTTCCACCCTACAAGCCATAAAGGAATCCATAAGAGGATGTAAGTCAAAATACATGTTTTTCTTAAGATTTGATCCCTTTTTAGAGATCATCACGGGACACATAGAGGACAACAAGTGATGATCATTGAGGTTAGTGGTAGTGAAACAAGTGATGATCATCACATGTTCGTAGTTTTCACCAAGCGATGATCTATAAAAATTCTATATTCATGGAGTTACGAAAAGACATGCGAGGCATGAGTTGTATATTCGTGGTAAGGGCCTAGGAGCTCACAACATTCGAGTCTCTAGTGGTCTCTAGAAGATATAGAATCTTTGTCAAACCTCCTCCAAAGAGATATATAACAAAGGAAATTCTTGGGAAAGAGAAGGAGAATTCATAAGTATTGTTATGTTGTTCATTTTCAGAGGTGCTTGTCCTATTGTTGGTGCAATTATATGTTTAGTATATTGCAATCATTAATATGTCAATCCGGTTTCGTAATCAATAGAGCTGATGCACTATATGTGCCGATAACAGATAATGTTCCTATGTTTGATGAGTATAGCCTAAACAATAAGCACTCCAAACCAATACTTTGTTTCACAACCTTCAAGCAATATTCTTCACATAGTTTAAAAACTAGAAATCAAGACTCATAAACAAAATCTCAACAAACATGTGATTTAAAGGCTCTTGCTCAGATAATGAATATGTTCATTTACAGGCTCATGAAAGGAAAAGATGAACTTTTACTCTGTTTCCCGTGGCAACCAATTTAACAACAATCTGTAATTAACTCTCTGCACATTCTTAAAAGGAATATTAGTCATAACCTAATCAATCCTGGAAGAAATACTAGGTGTAGTAAGATACTCCATTATAGGTTCATACAGGGTGAGATATGGAGATCTTAAATGTTCCTGTATTTTCACAATATAAACAAACATTAAAGCATTCAATCTAATAAATGATTGTCCACACATATACACAAGAATAACAAATATTTACTCAGGCATTTATATTGCACTCATAAATGCTCACTCACTCAGGATTACCACAAATATTTATTGCGTTTTATCAAATGTTTTACTGAAACACAACAAAAATAAGATTAGATACTGCAATCAAAACACATAATTGTTTTATCCACACACAAGCCATAATTATATTCACACAGATAAATACAAGGAATATTACCTTGGTTGGGTCGGTGGGCCCTTGCCGTACCAACAAGGTATCTTTAAAAGAAACTTATAGAATTAATAATTTGATCATACACATAAATTCCATAAACTATAATTCGTATGATTACTTCAACAACATGTATACAATCAACAATATTCTCAGGAATCAAGTTTACAACATAACAATGCTTAATTATATCTCTGTGTATCTATCATCTACAAGGCCTTCTCTTTTTAAAGAGAAACAACCACTGCAACTAAGACCCGGAGATAACATCAAATGATTGTGTAAATATTACAATTAGCTGCTATAACGTTTTTCATGGAAGAAACTTTGTCCTCATGACACGAAGTACATGATGATGTAGTGTATCATAGTCTTCAACAAACAAAGGATGCACTAGCCAACAAATTCCTTGGACCCATCAAAGGAAAATTCATTCAAACACCCAATCCTATAGATGCAGAACTAGTACCGGATGTGCACAACTGAAACATGAAGATTGGTACCAGACGCGCACAGTCAAATACATTGGTACCAAACTAGCACATAAATAGGTATCGGACAAGTTGAGTACTGGATGCATGTAGATAGGTATCAGATGAGTTGGAGATGTGTCATGAGATCTTCTTGAATCAATCAAGGTAATTAGAGAGAATTTAACGTTAATCATTTAATTCCAAATATTAAGAAATCAAATAAATCATGATTTAAACATAGGTTACCTCATGTGCACACAAGAATGGTTAAAGACTATGTCATTTAGGAAAATAGGAAAATTGTGCATATGTATGAGGTAAAGTTGGTCAAGATAGAGGACAAGATAGGGTAATTGGAGGTGTCAAAAAGGAGACCCAAAATTCCCCCATGCCCAAGTCATTGCATGTCCTCATGAAAAAATTTCTAGACTGGTCCTCAAAATTTCAAAATTGGGATTTTCTTCCATCCTGCCTGAACATTACTTGTCTGGTTTTAAGATGTCAAAACTTGAAGCCTCCTCCTTAAGTTCCCTCTTAATAACTCTTGTGTACTATATCTGGTGAAAAACTTTATTGATATTGGTAGAGACCTCGTCATGCTCATCCTGTAACATGTGAGTATGCTCTTTCAGCTGTGAATTTTCTTTCTTGATGTGTCTGTCCAAAACTTTATACTCCTAAACTTCTTCCTTTGGAACCTTTCAATTTTTATCACTAATTGATGTTTAGTTAAAGAACTGTCAGGTTCAAGTGTTTCTTTCTCATTGACCTCCTCCCCGCCTTCAAATTCCTTCCTTAAATCCTTCAGATTCATTGTTACTAACTCCTCAGTTTCACTAATAGTTGCTACATGCAGATCTTCTCTCTCTGGTGAATTCATAATGTCAACTAGATCCTATGGAAAAGAAGGAACATGGAATGTTTACCTGTTTATCCATGCTCTGAGTGGTTCTGCGTGATGGACTTGATGCTTCATCGTGTTTTCTAACATGGACGGAAATTTCCTCCTCAAACAATCTCCTTTTCTTCTTTTTAGGCTCATATATGGGCATTGGATTTTGTTTTTCCTGTGCCTTCCTTTTTTTCTTCTAAAGGAATCCGATGTAGGCACCATAATTTTTTCTTCCTGTGCACTTCTTGTTTTTCTGTTGGAGGATTGTGCCATAGAACTCTCTTCATTGGTTCTACATTTCTTCTTACCTTTAACTCTCAATTCAGGGGTCTTTTCCAATTCTCCAATATTCTCCCGAGGTAATTCAACAATTACTTCTGGAACACTATCTGAAATTTGTCCTGCATCACTACTAGACTTCTATTTATTCCTTCTTTTCTCACTAACTTGTGTTTTTATTTTAGTGGACAGGTCTGGTTAAGGTTTCTTGGTTTTGGAGGACTGTTTTACACTAGATGCAGACAGTTTTTCTAACACTACTGTTTTTCCCTTGTCCAATTTTCTAACAGACTTTGGTGAACTAGGGTCAATAGTGTCTAATTCATTGCTTGGATTTTTTCATTTTTTTTACTGCCCCCCCTCTCTCTACCTAAATCCTTACTACATTCCCCTGTCACATTTTATTCCACATATTTAGAAACCTCCTCTTAAGAAAAGTTTTCTGTGAGGAGTTTCTTCCAACTACTGCCTCATTTTCTCAACTCATGAACAACACACAGTTTCATCAACTCATGAACAACACACAGTTTCATCAACCCATGGTGATAGAGACTATTTTCAAGCTTCTTAGAAGCAAACTTAACCCCTCTCACCATTTTATTCAAAATCATCCAAAGAAAATGGGAAAAATATATTTGTGGTCCACCCTAAAAATGCAACAACATCCTTAAATGATAAAGAAAGGTTACAACATACCTCCCTTCATAGGTTAAAAAATTCTGCAAGTAGACAAGCATCGTCCAATATTCCTCATTGATCCACCTCTAGGAGATGAATTTTATTCAATCTGGGTCCAGATGCTCAGGCTTCAAAAGCTTCTGATAGATCCTCCTATCAATGATGATACCTTTGAAATATTTCTCTCCAATAGAAGGTA
>ML818815.1:69961-81088 GCA_009831015.1 Picea engelmannii
CCCCCCCTCTTAGTTGTCTTAGTAATTTCAACAAAGTAGTCTTCTCTAATGAGAGAGCTATGTTAAAATGAAAATGATTTGGTCTCTTATTTATAAAATACCTTAATATAATGTTTTTCCACATAATATGAGGGTAAAACACAGAAAAGGGCGTTGGCCTCCTTTATTTTACCCCTTTACAAAATAAAAATGGTTTTGCACAAAATAAACCATAAAAATATGACGCAATTCTCTAATTGGGTGACGTCTTGCACTTTTAGCAAAACATTCATCTTGAAGAGGAAGTCATTGGGCCTACAAAGACCATCCCTTCATGTTAAAGGGTGTTCTCTCCATCAAGCATGATGATTCATTAAATCATCACCACCATCATCAAACCCTATCCCTAAATCATGACATCAATCCCAAGAGATAGACGTTATGACCTTCCAAGGTCAAACGTTGGGAAAATGAGGGATATGTATCCTCCTTCAAGATGTCTTCTCTTTTCTCAAAAGGAAACTCACATATTTTGTCTTCACCCAAGGTGTGGGTCATGGCATCCAACCTGTTTGATTCAATCCCCAATGAAGGCCCAAGTTAGGCTTGTTCCTCCAAATCGTCAACAAAGTAAGGTCTTGCAAAGGAAAATGAGTGCGCCCTCCAAGGGACTCAAGTAAAATGTATCATGGCAAGTAAAGTCACATTTAATACAATATCCACCTAAACATCTGCACCAAAACTACCTTATCAAATTAAACAAGTGCTCAAATACCCTATGTAACTTGCCAAGTTTAGGTATGTGAGGGTTGTTGTAGCACACCTTTTCAGCTACCAAGGTTTAATCACTATTAAGAGAAGGTTATAACACCACTCTATACATAATTAGTATAGGTATTATATGATCCATATGCTTTCAACAATTAAACACATTCAAGCTCAGAGTAAAACATATTATTTACTGCTATAATTAACAAACCATAGCATTCCATTTTAATTTGTATACATAGCGGAACTCATGATAACATAAACAATAGAGTCATGCACAACGTGATAAAAACATAATCAGATACTTATCTTTTAACAGTGGTAGATTCCACCAACCAAGTGCAGGCCTTCCACGAACCTCCCAGCCTTAGACTGCACTACTCATCAGCTCAGCAATGGATCACCCCGAGTTGGTACTAAGCTCCACCCCAAGGCAAGGAAATCTAGGCTAGGCTGAGGTTATAGGAAAAACAACACACAACCACAAGGAAGGAATTCTCTCCAAGGAACCTCCCACGCTCACTACCCACAGACCCTCATTCCCCACATGCTTGTTCCACCCCAGGAGTATACACCTTCTCTATCACCTGGACAGTCCTTCGACTGCTAATCTCCCTTGCCTTGGGTTATAGGAATAGGATGGATCAGAAGTCTTCAGGCTCTGTGGTAGCTACAGGGTTCCTTCCAGGAGTTCTCTCCTTCCTCTGTGCACTATCTCACCTAGAGGGAGTCGCTCACAGGTCCAACAACCTATTTTTCCAATCTTCAACCACCTCTCTCACCTAGAAAGAGTGTTGTACAAACTGGCCAACAAACCACACAGGATCAAACAATACACGTCCACCACATTCCACAGGAATCTAGACACGAACACCCCAGGGTAGCTCCAGACAGGTGCAACAATATAACTAGGCTTAGCAGGGATGAGACACTTCTATTTTCTCAATTTGGCAACACGGAATAGACACACATTCTGGATTCTCCAGGATGCATGACGATTTGTCCACATAGGGGTCGATTCAGATTCCCCGGTTTAGAACAGAGAAGGGTATACCAGATTTCGAGAACAAACATAGACTCTTTCCCAAATCCACGCAGGCTTCTCGTTCAAGGCATATACACACCAGTTTCCTCAGAGCCAGACACAGACTTTTCGAATCACAGGGACGCACGAAGGTTCTCTGCAGGAGTTGGGTTAGTAGTACTATCCAGGGCTCCGTACTCATTCAGACAATCAGGTAGAATGGGGGAGGAACCCTCTCATGGCTCACCATGGCTGTTTTATTCGCATGCATTAGGGTTGACACTTGTCACCCATGAAACTGCATGTGTTCCACCAGCACGCATCTCCCTTTCTAGAAACTTAGGATAAACATAAAATGCACATGTCTTTTGGGGATAATATTAAAATATTATTCCCAGGCTTAAGCCCCCTAGGCTTAGCCCCTAGGCTCAACACTTAGCCCCTTTTCCCACCTTCAGCCCCTAATTCCTTGCCCACCCTATGGATGCTTAGTCCCCCTTCACTCATTCATCGTGGTCGGTCTGCACATGGCGTTGTTTATATTTTATCAATTGTTCTGCATGATTACATATACAACAGAAGGCTCCTGGCCTTCAACACTTAGGCTCCCTGGCCTAACAACACATAAGCCTCCAAGTTATAAGAACTCGTCTCACCAGCCTATAAATAATAATTACAATTCTTTTCAAAACATGTTTCACTATGGGGCTCGGCCTTGGGGACACTACAATTCCCCTCCCCTTATTTTTGCACTGTCCTCAGTGCAACTTACAGTGTCTTTTCAAGACTTTCAAAATTTTCAAAAAGATGCGGGTACTTTGCCCGCATAACCTCTTCATGCTCCCATGTCGCGTCCTCAGGACCATACCAGGTCCACTGGAATTTTACAAGCTCTATAGCTCGATTCCAGAGTTGTTTTCTTTTTCTGTACAATATGCGCACATGATGCACTTGCAGGACACCTTCTCGTTCCACCTGAATCACATTCTAATCGATAACATGATTAGCATCAGGTATATTCATAGATGCAGGTAATGTAAGCATGTATGCAACTGGCCCAATCCTTTCCAGGATCTCAAATGGCCCACAAAATGTTGCTGCCAACTTGGCGCAACTTCCCAGCGTTAGGGAACTCCTGTTAGTTTTCACTTTCAGGAAAACATGGTCACCCACTTTGAATTCTCTATGGGTGAACTGTTACTATCAACGTAACTTTTCTACCTGTCCTAGGCAACTTTTAGATTATGTTTAATTCTTATCATTTGGTCTTCCATCTCTTTGAGTAGCTCAGGCCCAACTACTAATCTGTCAGCTGGATTATCCCATCTCATTGGAGTGTTGCACTTTCTTCCATAAAGCGCTTCGAACAGGCTCATCTTCAATGATGCATGATACCCATTATTGTAGGCAAATTCTACCAAATGCAGGTAGTCTTCCCACCTTGATGGTTTATCCATCACATATATTCTCAGCATGTCTTCTATTACTCTGTTTACTCTCTCTATCTGTCCATCAGACTCGGGATGATATGTTGTACTAAAGTTCAGATTCGTTTCGAATCCTTTGAACAGTCATTTCCAGAAACTCAAAGTGAATTTTGGCTCCCTATCAGACACAATTGTCTTAGGAATTCCATGCAAGCGTGCAACTTCTTTTAGGAAAATGTCAGTAACATCTGCTGCTCTGTGGGTGGTTTTTAGTGGAATAAAATGGGCAGCTTTAGTAACCTTGTCCACCACCACCATGATTGAATCATGCTGCTTGCTTGTTCTGGGAAATCCTATGATAAAATCCATTGTTACCACGTCCCATTTCCATTCAGGAATAGGTAAAGGCTGCAGCAACCCTGCTGGGTACCTTTTCCCAGCCTTAACCTTTTGGCACTACATACATCTGGCGATGTATTCCGTGATTTATTTATTCAAACCCGGCCAAAAATAATGGCCTTTGACTGCTGCCATAGTCTTCTGATATCTAGGATGTCCATCATAAGCCACGTTATGCATCTCCTTTAGAATTTCCTGCTTCAATTCTCGGACATTGGGTACATACACTCTGTTTTTATACAGAAGTAAACCATCATCTCCCAAGGTGTAACTTTCCTTGGGTTGTGGTTCTTCACACTGCTGTAGCTTTGCTACAAGACCTTTGTACTGCAAATCAGTATTTGTAGCTTCCAAAATTCTGTCTTTCATCTCAGTCCGGTACATGCTAATGGTTGCAACATGTAATTCGTGCACCTTTCTGATGAGTGCATCAACCACCTTATTTTCTTTGCCTTTGATATGCTTGATATCAAAGTCATATTCGCACATAAACTCCAGCCATCTGATTCACCTGGAATTTAAGGTCGGTTGATCAAATAAATATTTCAGACTGTTATGGTCTGTTCTCAACTCGAATCTCTTGCCCATGAGGTAATGTCTCCATTTCCTCAGGGCATGGACGATTGCTGCCAGCTCTAAATTGTGAGTGGCATAATTCTTATCATGCTCCTTCAACTTTCGAGATTCATAAAAAACTACAAATCCCTCTTGGCTAAGAACTCCTCCCAGCCCTTCCTTACATGCATCTATGCACACTATGTAATCCTTGTTTGGATATGCAATCTTCAAGATTGGAGCACTAGTTAGAAGCTTCTTCAATCGTTGGAAGTTGCTCTCACACTCTTCAGTCCACTGGAACTTCTTCTCCTTCCTTTGCAAGGAAGTGATAGAATGAGCTATCTTTGAGAATCTGGCTATAAACCTCCTATAGTAGCCCGCCAGACCCATAAAAGATCTAACTTATGCCACATTCTTTGGCGCTGGCCATTCTCGAATGGACTCTACCTTTTCAGGATCCACAACGATCCCTTCTTCAAATATAATGTGTCCCAAGTAATGAATCTACCTTTGATAAAATGAGCACTTGCTCAGTTTTGCGTACAACCGGTGTTCTCTCAACACTTGTAGCACCATTCTCAGTTGTTTCTCATGTTCTTCCTCTGTCTTGGAATACACCAAGATGTCGTCCAGGAAGACTATGACAAACTTGTCCAAATAATCTCTGAACACTCCATTCATTAAGCACATGAAAACAACAGGCGCATTGGACAGCCCAAACGGCACCACCGTGAACTCATAATGAACGTACGTTGTTCTAAAGGAGGTCTTGTTGATGTCCTCCTCCTTTATTCTCACTTGGTGATATCCAGATATGAGATCTATTTTTGAAAATATTTTTGCATCCTTCAACTGATCAAAAAGATCATCAATCCTTGGAAGAGGATACTTGTTCTTGACAGTGACCTTATTCAACTGTCAAAAATCAATGCATAGCCTCAACGTCCCATCTTTCTTCTTCATGAATAGGACAGGGGTTCCCCACGGTGACACACTGGGGTGAATGTAACCTTTCTTTAGTAGCTCTTCGAGCTACAATTGCAACTCCTTCAACTTCGGTGTACTCATTCTATAAGGAGCCTTTGAAACTGGAGCTGCTCCAGGCATCAAATTTATAGAAAAGTCAATGTCCCTCTTCGAAGGTAGTCCAGGTACCTCCTGAAATATGTCCTTAAATTCTTTGAGTACTTCATGGTCCACCAGATTCGATACTTCATCTCGGGATGCTTCTTCCACCCGAGCTGCAATTAATTGACATCCTTTCCGGTAACATTTCTTCAGTTGCATGGATGAGATTTCCTTCACAGCCATGGCTCTGGGAATTCCTTGGACTGTTACCTGATTTCCCTCCTTGTTCAGGCATGTAAACCTCTTTTTATGACAATCCATAAGGGCATGGTATTGGTCCAACTAGTCCATCCCAATTAAGAAATCGCATGAGCCTAAAGGCAAAATGTTCAATTCATCCTTAGTGCTCATTCCTTTCATGTCCACTGAAGAGGACTTAACCAATTCAATGACCTTCCTCTTGGTCCTTGTGGCCAACTGCACTAACCAATACTTCTCATTAGATGCAAAATTTCCACCACTCTAGGATCTACATAACTGTGGCTATCCCCTGAATCAATTAAAATAACAAGTGGTCGGTTGTTGATTGTACCTTCCACTTCAATCATGTGCGATTGAAATTCTGCTTGCTTGTTGTCCAGGGCTGCATAGATCCCCAACATTCTGCTGCCCATATCCTCAATTGTTTTAGCTTGTTGAACAGTATGGACAGTTCTTTCATTGTATTTTCTGTGGGGGCAGTCTCTGTACCTATGATTCCCTTTACAACCCCAACACTCCATAGGTGGCGGTCTTGGCACCTTCTCACTCCCTTCAACTTTCCTGGGCTCTCTAAAAGATGACTGTCCCCAAGGACTGTTTCTGAAAAAGGAAGGCTTGTTTCCCTTCTTCCTCTGTTCCTTCTTAAACTTCCTCTAATCAGTCCAAACCTTTCGAAGTATAGGCCTTTCTCCTTGTTGTTCATATAAGCATTTCGCCTTTCTTATTGTTTCTTCCATGGTCTTAGGATCATCAAATTGAATCTTTTCACTCATGGAAGGTTGCATTCCACTCAGATATCTCTAAATCTTGATAGCTTCATCTTTGATGAATGGAACATACTTCAGTATTTCTAGGAAACTTCGTTCATACTCATCAATAGTCATGCTACCTAGCTTGAGTTCAAAGAACTCCCTCATCTTTCTGCCATAGTATCTTTTAGTCAGGTATTTCTTCTCGAAATACCTCTTGAATTCCTTCCAAGTGACCTCTTTCTCTCTGATGTGTTGCACCTACAAAAACTGATCCCACCACATGGATGCTTTTCCTTTCAGTTGGTACATTGCAATTCTTCCTTCTGCATGGGTAGAATAATTTTGTAGTTGGAAGTATTTATTCATGCCAAGCAACCAGGTCTTGGCATCTTCCTCCTTCTTATGTTCTCCATCGAATGTTGGAGTCTTAATCTTGTTCATCTCCCCTTTCAATTCCTCCTTTCCATATTTTTGATGTTTTCTGGTAGGGGATGGGCTTGAACTACTGTGTGTCTTCCTGTCAGAATGTCTTTGCGAGTGACTAAGATGTCGGTTACCACTGCTCAACCTACTTCTTCTCCCATGGTTTCTGTGATTCTCTGTCATACTTGAGTCTCTTATCTTATTGAGTTTCTTCTCTACTCTTTCTAGGCTCTTCAAAAATTTGAAGTTTAATTCACCCTGTCGATCCCTAACTTTCATGAGCTTTCAACTATAAGCTTGGCGAGCCTTGGCCTCTCTTTGCAATCCTTCAATGATTTTCATTATGTGTCATTCCTTATCGTTCTCTTTTCCATTCCCATTGGAGTTCAATCCCTCGACTCCCAGGTTGGCATCCTTTCCTTCCTGTTCGTCTTTGGTTTCGGGGGTAATCTGCACCTTTCCCCACTCCATAATCGGCGTTGGTTAACTGGAGTCCTGACCTTCGTTGAACTCTGCACATGCACTATGTAATTAAATTCAAAGTTTGTCAGGCCATTACTCCTTCGGAACAATACATAACATTTATAAGTTAATACGAACAAGAACAAAAGACATTTTAATTTAATTAAGTTTTCTGAGCTCTCGTTCGGTTCTGCAATTTTTGTGTTTTCGAAACTTTTGTTTTCGGCACTTCAGGATTTCGGGTCTTCGGGTTTCGAGGTTTCGGTCGACGAGACTTTCAGACTTGCTTTCCTTCCCAACCCTCGACTTCCAAAATTCCGACTTACTTTACCCTCTGGGCCCACATAGCACAGTGGTCACCCACAACTACAGTGGCACATGGTATGTTCATGAGGGTCCACGTCGCTTTTAACGACGTCATCGGGTCCCACCTCTCTCGATTCTCTTCTCAACCCACTGGCACATGGTACATCTCCATGTGTCCATGTCCATTCCTAGAAAAATCCAATGGTCAGATCTTTCTCGGATCTACGACATCAATCGCATCGCACACCTTTAAGTGGAGTACAGGTGGCAGAAGGGGGCCCCATTTCACATGCCACACTATTCCGGACCCCCACCCCCATTAAAGGCAGAATGGAAAGGGGGGTGCGGAACTCACCTGAGCACCGTTGATCAAGGTGAATTAATCTCAACCTTTCGAGAGTTGCACATCCGATTCCGGACCCCCCCCCCACCGCTAAAGGTAGAACAGCAAGGGGGCTCCGAAATTGAACCTCAGCCGTAGATCTGGGTGGGTGGACTCTGGCTGTCCAGATCTGCTCGTTACTTACCTTAATGCACATTCATGCCCCGGAATAAATCCGACATCTCTTCCTCACATCCAACGGTCATCACAGACCCTGAGATCCTCCGAAAGAATCTCGTCCATTCATCGGGTTTATCATCACAAGAGTCCGAACTATCGATCAAGGGACTCCCAAAATATTGATCCCTGGTTTCCTGATGAAGTTAATCTCTGGACACATAACCTCCGTCCATCAGATGGTTCAGATCTATTTCAGGATTTATACCATGGAAAGTCCCGATCTCTTGTCATCAGGACTCCCGATCTCGCGATTCCCAATTTCTCGAAATGGAAAATCTCATGACACATGGCCTCCGTCATTCAGATGGTTCAGATCTATTTCGGGTCTTTCGCCCTTATTCATTGGGGTTTTAACGCTCGGATATCTCCTGATAGAAACAACGATTGTTGGGTTTTCCATCCGAGATCTGACGGCTCAGATGGTTCCTAACTAATTCAGGATTTCATGTATCGCGATTTCCACACTCCTGTGCAATTTCCAAAGGGCTTTAAACCCCGTGCACACTTTCCAAATCTAACGGTCACGAGGGTTCACCTTCCCTCCCGAGTCCTCTCGACCTGTGGACTTATACCACACTAGCGGCGGTTTCATAATGTCGCTATACCTTCTGATCTTAAAAACTCATCAAGTAAATCCTTGACACTTTGGAGCAAACCAGGGTCCGAAATTGGCCTTCTAGACCCAATCTCCCTTCACATTCTCGGTCCAAAGACCGCTCCACTGGCCCATCTAGGCTCAGTGTCGAAACCTTGGCTCTGATACCAAACTGTAGCACACCTTTTCAGCTACCAAGGTTTAATCACTATTAAGAGAAGGTTATAACACCACTCTATACATAATCCGTACAGGTATTATATGATCCATATGATTTCAACAATTAAACACATTCAAGATTAGAGTAAAACATATTATTTACTACTATAATTAACAAACCATAACATTCCATATTAATTCGTATACACAACAGAAATCATGATAACATAAACAGTAGAGTCATGCACAATGTGATAAAAACATAATCAGATACTTATCTTTTAACAGTGGTAGATTCCACCAACCAAGTGCAGGCCGTCCATGAACATCCCAACCTTAGACCGCACTGCTCATTAGCTCAACAATGGATCACCCCCGATTTGGGACAAATCTCCACCCCAAGGCAAGGAAATCTAGGCTAGGCTGAGGTTATAGGGAAAACAACACACAACCACAAGGAAGAAATTCTCTCCAAGGAACCTCCCACGCTCACTGCCCACAGACCCTCATTCCCCACATGCCTGTTCCACCCCAGGAGTATACACCTTCTCTATCACCTAGACAGTCCTTCGGCTACTAATCTCCCTTGCCTTGGGTTACAGGAACAGGCCAGACCGGAAGTCTCCGGGCTCTGTGGCAGCTACAGGGTTCCTTCCAAGAGTTCTCTCCTTCCTCTACACACTCTCTCACCTAGAGGGAGTCGCTCACAGGTCCAACAACCTGTTCTTCCAATCTTCACCCACCTCTCTCACCTAGAGAGAGTGTTGTACAAACTGGACAACAAGCCACACAGGATCAAACAATACACGTTCACCACATTCCACGGGAATCCATACACGAACACCCCAGGGCAGCTCCAGACAGGTGCAACAGTATAACCAGGCTTAGGAGGGATGAGACACTTCTGTTTTCTCAATTTGGCAACATGGAATAGACTAACATTCTGGATTCTCCAAGATGCATGACGAGTCATCCACGTAGGGGTTGATTCAGACTCCCCGGTTTAGAACAGAGAAGGGTATACTAGCTTTCCAGAACAAACACAGACTCTTTCCCAAATCCACGCAGGCTTCTCGTTCAGGGAATATACACACCGGTTTCCTTAGAGCCAGACACAGACTTTTCGAATCACAGGGACGCACGAAGGTTCTCTACAGGAGTCGGGTTGGTAGTACTATCCAAGGCTCCGTATGCATTCATACAATTGGGTAGAATGGGGGAGGAACCTTCTCACGACTCACCCTGGCCGTTTTATTCGTATGCATTAGGGTTGACACTTGTCACCCATGAAACTGCATGCATTCCACCAGCACGCATCTCCCTTGCTAGAAACTTAGGATAAACATAAAATTCACATGTCTTTTGGGGATAATATTAAAATATTATTCCCAGGCTTAAGCCCCCTAGGCTTAGCCCCTAGGCTCTACACTTAGTCCCTTTTCCCACCTTCAGCCCCTAATTCCTTGCCCACCCTTTGGATGCTTAGTCCCCCTTCACTCATTCATCGTGGTCGGTCTGCACATGGTGGTGATTATATTTTATTAATTGTTCTGCATGATTACATATACAACAACAGGCTCCTGGCCTTCAACACTTAGGCTCCCTGGCCTAAAAATACATAAGCCTCTAGCTTATAAGAACTCGGCTCACTAGCCTATAAATCATAATTACAATTCTTTTCAGAACATGTTTCACTACGAGGCTCAGCCTTGGGGACACTACAATTGTCAAGGTGACCTATTGAGTGAGTCATTCCTCAAATCAAGGTGTGTTTCCTAGGTGGACCCTCTCTAAGCCATGTAAGGAATATGGATTGGATGGGGGTCATACCTTTGGGTATGGCATTGATGAAATACAATGGTTTGTATTGTCTCATTTATTGGTTCCTTTGTAGAGTGTGTTCTATACCTTTGTTTCCAATGCATCCTTTTTCAAAGCCCATACATTGGCATAAAGTTTTTAAAATCCAAAACAATTGGGTACTACAATTGGGTAACATAAGACTTGAAATAAGTACCACAATGTCACTTGAGGGTAGAGTTACAGAGAGTACCATATGGGTAAATAAAATGGTATATCACACTTTTGTAGATCCCTCAACAAGTGAGACATTTATATATGTGAAATTTGTTTTTTGAAGGTCTTCAATTATTTTAAGAGAAACATTTCATTTTTCTAGAGACCTCTTTGGGTGAGAAACTAGAAGGTTATAATTTTATCTTTTATGTTTTTTCAGCTAATTTTCCCCTGGGCCTTCAACCCCTTCTTCCCATGAAATGAGGTATAATCCCTTCTTGGGTTACTACACTCAAAAATCCCAAAAGATAAGGAGATGAAAATGATGAAGTATGGAAAATGATAAGTATGATTGGAAATGGTACGAT
>ML818816.1:52283-67365 GCA_009831015.1 Picea engelmannii
TAAATGAAATACTCAAACAAATACATTCCACTACTTGACTCAATCTGGAGCCCAAGGAAATCCATTGATGCCATCAACATCCATAACATGTCATGTGTCATGCACACTCAAGAAAACTCATCAATAACATATGTTAATATATATACATAAAAATAATTCATAACACATCATCATCATATATAACCCATAATCAAAATTAAATCATAATATACCATAATCAGATCACTTGCACGCAAGTTTCCCCAATGAATAAGTCAATAAAAGTCTTCTTAGTGGGCTGGGATGTTACATATAACCCTTCTTATTTTAAACTTAGTCCTAAAGTTTGTACAGTATAAATGAAAAATAAATGTATCTGACAAAGATCTATATATATAATCCATCAAACAAGTATGGAAATTGTTGATGCATCTCATATGCGTCCTCCCAGGTAGCTGAGTGTGGACTATAATTGTCCCACTAGACCTTGACCTGATCATCTATTTGACACTATATTTTTCGAGTGCAATGGTCCAAAATGTAGATTGGCTCCATCATGAGAGTGCCTTTGTCCGACACCTACAATAAACTCATGTCAATAACATGTGACAGATCACTAATATAATGTCGCAAAAAATATACATGAAATACATCGTGCATATGTCTCAAAGAGTTAGGCAAGGCTAGTCGATAAGCCACAGGTCCCTTCTTTTCCACAATCTTGAAAGGTCCCAAAAACCTAGGAGATATTTTATCACCCTTCCCAAACTTGATCGAACTCTTGTGCGGTTTTACCTGCTAGAAAACACTAACTCCAACTTCATAACTGCAGTCAATGCGATGTGCATTAGCAAAACTCTTATGTCAATACTCCACTTATTTAATCCTATTTCTTATCGATTTCATTAGTTCTTCCATTTCATGAATCACTTATGGTCCTACCAGGACCCTATCCTCAAGTCGATCACAACTCATCGACGTCTGACACGGTCATCCGTAAAGAAACTCAAACGGTGCCATTTTAATCGTACTCTGGTAGTTGATGTTGTATGCAAACTCTACTAATGGAAATAACTCTTCTCAATGTTTATGTTTGTCTGTTACATACATATGCAACATATCCTAAAAAAATTGGTTCGTTATTTCTATTTGTACATCTATCTCTAGGTGATAAGTTGTACTAAAATGCAACTGTGTTCCCAATGCTTCTTGGAAAATGGTCCAAAATCATCATGTAGACATTGATCCCTGATCGGATATGATCCTTCTTGGTACACCATGTAATCTCACAATATTGTTGACAAAAACCCTAGCTATGTCTAGTGCCTGATATGTCATATGCACTGGAATAAAGTGTGCACTCTTCATCATAGTTTCAACTACCACAAAAATTAAATCTTCTCTCCTTGTCATCAATGGAAATCCAACGATAAATTTCATCGAAATGACCTCCCATTGTAGTTATGGAATAGCATGTGGCTATAACAATCTTGTTGGATATCTATGTTCAGCCTTCACTTGGTGACATTCTAGACATCTCGCCATGTAACTAACTATGTCTTATTTCATTCATTTCTAGAATAATAAAGGCTTGAGGTATACCTTCATCTTCATGACTCCCGAATGACCCATGTACAGTGTTTGATGTGCTTCACTATATATTAAACTTATTAATTTGTCATTAGGAGGGATGTAAAATTATGTCCTTAAATCTCAACAATCCA
Source organism: Picea engelmannii (assembly GCA_009831015.1). Taxonomy (NCBI): domain Eukaryota; kingdom Viridiplantae; phylum Streptophyta; class Pinopsida; order Pinales; family Pinaceae; genus Picea; species Picea engelmannii. The sequence continues at coordinate 53,987 of ML818816.1, forward strand.
TATTTTTCTAAAGAATAAACTTCATACTTCGGCACCATCATGTTATCTTGTCCAATACTATTCTTAACATTCATTTCCCAATCATCGTCAATCTGTAAGGTTAAAATATTTTCTCAAAGATTCATCTTAAGAGGTATTACCGAGAATATGTGGGGTCTCTGACTCAATGCATCCTCCACTCTATTCATTGTTCCTTTATTGTAAGTAATCTAAAATTTGTATTCACAGAGTAATTTTCACCAATGCCTTTGTCACGTGTTCAAGTCACTCTATGTGAATATATGCTGCAATCCATAATGATTTGTCTTTATTTCAAATTTTCATCCAATCATATAATGTCTCTAAACTCTTGAGGCATATACAATCGCTAATAACTCCAAGTCATGCGTTGTGTAGTTCTCTTCTTGCTTTCTCAATTTCCATGAAATGTAAGCCATCACTCAACCGTCTTGCATAAAAACTCCTCATAAGCCTTCCTTGGATGCATCTGTGCATACGAAGAATTATTTTTCTATGTCGGGGACCTTTAGTATCATATTTTTCGTCAACAACACCTTAAGCCTTTGAAATGATTCCACACATTTCTCAGTCCATACAAACTTCTTGTTTTTCTTCTGCAATTCCATGATTGGATTTGCTATCTTCAAAAAACATTTTACGAACCATCGGTAATATCCTGATAAACCCATAAATCTACGTACTTCTTGTACGTTTTTTGGTGTTGGACATTCCATAATGGCCTCTACTTTTGTTGGATCCACAGTGATACCTTCACCAGATATGATATGTCCCAAGTAATGAATCTTTCATTTGTAAAAAAACCATTTTGATAGCTTCTCATACAATTTGTTTTCTCTTAGACACTGCAGGACCAATATCAAGTGTTAATCATTCTCTTCTCTCATCCAATAATATATCAGTATGTCATCAATAAATACTTGAACAAACTTGTCCAATTATTCACGAAACACTCCATTCATCAAACTCATGAATACCCCTGGGGCATTCGTCAATCCGAACGGTAAAACAATAAACTCATAGTGTATGAATCTAATCTTAAATCTAGTATTAGGAATATCTTCCTCCTTAATCCTTAACTACTAGTATCCCAATCTCAATTCAATATTTGAAAGAATCGTTGCTTCTTTCATATGATAAAACAAATCATCTATTATTGGCAATGGATATTGGTTCTTGATCGTCGCTTTGTTCAATTGATGATAGTCAATACAAAGTCTCCATGATCCGTCCTTCTTTCTCACAAAACTAACTGGCACACCCCAAGGAGACACACTTGAACATATAAGTCCCAAATAGAACAATTCCTTCAATTTCATTTTTAGATCCTACAATTTAGGCATTGACATCTGGTAAGTTGTTCTCGCTATCAGTTCGGTTCCAGGTTTCAAGTCTATTGTAAATTCCAACTCTCTTTTGGCAGTAAACCTGGAAACTCTTATGGGAATACATATGCAAACTCTTATACTACAGGAAGGTTTTCTAATCCTTCTGCCTTGCCCTTTTCATTTATCGCCAATATTTCATATAGTGATGCAGAAGCATCGTTAATCAAAGCCACATGGGATGAAAGCACAATGCCTAGTGCACCTTTTGAGTAAACTTTTAAATTTTGAAATATGGCATATCTCAGAGAAATTTTGAGTAAAAGATGAATCAAAGAATTTAATGGGAGGAGGTTGAACGATCACGTCAAAACCAGAAGAGATCAGATCATCCTTTAGATATTTTATTTTGGTGTGGATCTAAAGATTCTCCTTAAATTGTTTGTCACAGATGTTTATGTAATAGGACTTAAGTAGTTGTAGAATTTAATATCAATCAGGTAGGCAGCTGGATGAAACCCGAGAGTACCTCTTGTATAAGTAGGTGCATTGTATACATGAATAAGGATAGTTGTAGATTAGTAGGATATAGTTGTTACTGAATGTAAGTTGTTTTTTTATCAGGTTGTATCCATTTACATTTGAAGGAATATAATAGAGGGATATTGACCCAATGCATGGTGTTGCTATTGTTTACAGTTTCTCTGTTATTTTATGTTTTCATGAATGAATGAGTTGTGTCATTGAGAATATGAAACTGTGAAGTATTTGGATAAGTTTCAATTGTTGTATTCATTGAGCTCATGCCAGGTGTGCATACAGTCTACAAGGAGTGCATTGAAGGATTCTATTTTGAATCAGAAGATTAGAAGAGATAGCATGAAACTTCCATTACAAAGAGTGAAAAGGGACTTATGCAAGGCATGCACAGTCACCCACAAGAAGCTAAGTCTTGCGCAAGAATCTGTTGCAAAGAGTGCACAGATTGGAAGTTCGACTAAGTGTCGAAGTAACCCTTTGAGGAGTCAAAGGGTTAGGAAAGTAAATATCGAGAGAGATAACCTAGGGAAATATTCAAAGGGAGTCAAGCTCTGAAGGTTTCACGATTCATCAGCTAAGATTCATCCAGAAGGGAGTGGGATCATTCCAGATCATTGGATCTGGGAAAGCGCATGAATTTTAAGTCTTTCCATGCACATAGGAGTGAGGATTTGTCGAAGTCCTCAAGAGGCAAGGGACCGTCCATAGACAATAGAGGGACAAGTGGCATAAAATCCACAACTCCGGAGAGAAAGAACTTCGGAATTTTTGTGGACAAGGAAAAAGAAAAATCATCGAAGAGTTGAAGGCCGAAGTAGATCCAGGCCGTTGGTTTCTAGGAGATACATGTCGACAGATCTAAGACTTCGAGAAAATTCACTTCGGAGGATTCCAAGTGTGGAGTGTGACAAACTCCCGAAGTCCCAAAGGCCAAAGCAGATCACAACCGTTCATTACAGAGAGCACATGGAAAGAGATGCGAAAGTTTGAAGGATTAACGTTCCGAAAGGAAGTCGACATGGGTGGAGAATATCTGGATCGTCAGATCCAGAGGGACACATGGTTGGAATCCATCATTTCGGGTGAAACTACTCCGGTAGGAACGAGTGCACAGGAGTTTGAAACTCATGAAGCCCGAAGAGCCAAACTAGATAGTGGTCATCCGATCCAGAAGGAAATGAATTGATAGATGGTGCACTTCGGGTGGAAGTACTTCAGAAGGAAGAAAGTGCAGAGAGTTTAAAACTCCCAAATCCTGAAGAGTTGAATTCAATCATAGTCGTCGATATACGGGAGTACATGCGTCGATAGATCATGAACTCCTAGTGAAAGTGTTCCGGGAGGAAGCAAGAAGGAAGTTGATACTTCTGAAGGCTGAAGTCCTGAACTGGACTAGAGTCGTTGATTTTAGGTGGACGCATGGTGCTATATCTAGAACTCGAGTATGGAATACTCTGGAGGAAAGAGGAGGTCGAAACTGTCGAACTCCCGAAGCATGAAGTCCCAAAGTGGATCTTGATCATTGATTGTGAAGGAGGTTGAGGATCATTAATCTAATATTGGTTGAAGGTTCTGAATTCACAAAGAACTAGAAGGTTAATCCCTAGGTCACATCCCAAGGTCATAGGCGAGGAAGGAGCTAGCACATGTCAATGTGATATTTGAGAAAGGGTTATAAGAAAACTAGACCCACAGATAACCATCGATCTGAGAACGAAAAATCGATGGTGAGGAATCATTGCGGGGAGAGGAGGAAATATTAACAGACGCGATAATTCTCCACCCGCTATTTACCAGCATCGTTGATCTGATTGGGGCAGGGATCAATGACCACAATTTAAAGGAGATTGGGTGAGCACTTTTTAGATTGCGGGGACAAATTTCTCCCATAAAGAGCGATCACATTGGAAGCCTACATTTTTTGGGAACCGTCGATCGATGGACAAATCGATAATGAATAGATCGTGACCATGAAAACCCTGAGGGTGATAACAGGTCCTACTTTTGATTGAGTTTGAGACTAGCAAGGTCTTGAGGAGCTAATCCATCTCAAGAATATTTATCGATCCTTGAATGCGAGGTCGAGCAGCCATGAAGGAGAGTGGGGGGGGTCTACTTCAAGTGGTATCAGAGCCTAAAAGAACTCAAATTTGTACTATGTGTGTGGGATTATTCAGCACACTACCATCGAGGAGGCGCATGGAGCCTCCTGTAGCCAATCGAGCTATAGAAAGGGAAATGAGGGAATTGTGTGCAAGGTTGGAAGCAATGGAAGTAGCGTAGAGGAGAGCACCTAATTCTGGAGATGTCAGTGAGGAATAAAGTGAAGAGACAGAGGTTGAAGAAGCTGCAGGGGGAGTGTTGTCAAAGAATTCTTACTGAAAGTTGTTGTGAATTTTGGAGCTAGAGAAAATATAGACATCCCAATGTATGAAGGAAATTTGGATGTTGAAGAGTTGTTGGACTGGATAAGGTCCATAGACAAGTATTTTTATTATGAAGATGTCATTTAGGATAAGAAGGTGAGACATGTTATCACCAAACTGAAAGGACATGCAACACTATGGTGGGATGAACTGTAGGTTGATAGATGAAGAAAAGGTAAGAAAAAGATTAAGAGTTTGGATAAAATGGTAGCCAAGTTGAAGGCTAAGTTCATGCCCAAGTATTATCAGATAAATCTATTCAATAGGATGTAGAACCTGAGACAGAAGGGAATGACAGTGAAAGAGTACACGGAATAGTTTTACAAGATGAACATCAGGACTGGACGGAGGGATAGAGATGGAGAGAAATTTGTCAGGTACATAAATGGCCTTAGATATGAAATCCAAGATGAAATCAACATGATTTCGGTGAGGACAGTAGAGGAGGCATATCAATATGCACTAAAAGTATAGGAGAAGTTGGCCAAAAAACAAAGCCAGTGAAGCAGAGATAGAAGCTTGAATAGAGGTAAAGGAGATTCCCATGATAAGGCACAAAATCCAAAGGGTAAGGATCAAAAAACCCATAGTCACTCAGAAAGAGGAGGAATCTCTAGAGGGACACAACCTGGTGGAAGAAATTCTTTTTCCAAAGGAAGAGGAAGAAGCAGAGGAGGAGAGATAATATGCTATACCTATGGAAAACTAGGACACAAGTCTTGGTAATTTCTCGAGAGAAAGAAAGAAATAGGAGGTGAAGCTCACATTTCAGAAGCATAGAAAAGGAATGTTGAAGCAGAAGGTGCAAAGGATGTAAAATATTAGATGTTGAGGAAGGTTCTCTTGAAGCCAAAACTAGAAGTTGAAAATCCAGTGCAAAGGAACAGTTTGTTCAGGACAACTTGCAAGACTAAAGACAAAGTATGCAAGGTGATAATTGACAGTGGGAGCACTGATAATCTAGTATCCACAGAGATGGTGGAGAAATTTGAGCTGGAGACAACTGCACATCCAAATCCATATAAGGTCTCATGGTTTCAAAAATGGCACCAAGTAATGGTAACTAAACAAGGCCTTGTTGAATTTAAAATAGGTGGATACAGAGATGAGATTTTGTGTGATGTAAATCCCATGGATGTATGTCATGTTTTTTTGGGAATACCATGGCCGTTTGACAAGAATCTCATTCATGATGGAAGAAATAACACATACACTTTGGAAAGGAATGGTAGGACACACGTGTTGTTGCCAATAGAGGAGAAGAAAGTAAAAGAAGAATCCAACACAAGCATACTTCTCATGAGTGGGAAGGAACTCTTGAGTGAAGTTAAGAAGGAATAGGAGATGCAGTTTGATGTGGTGAGGAAACTCAGAGTGGTCCTTGCAAGTACTTATATGGATGATTTTCTTGAAGAAGTTCAGGAGCTATTGGATAATTTCGCTGACATAGTAGTGGATGAGTTGCCTAACTCATTGCCACCTATCATAAGTATCAATGATCATATTGACTTGATACCAGGAGAAAGTCTGTCGAACAAAGTAGCATACAGATTGACACCTCAAGAGAATGAGGAGGTAAAGCAACAATTTTAGGAATTGTTAGACAAGGGTTTGGTCAGAGAAATCTTGAGTCCATGTGCAATACCAACTGTTTTAAGTCCAAATAAGGATGGAGGATGGAGAATGTGTATTGAATCAAGGTCCATAAACAAGATCACCATCAGGTACAGATTTCCTTTTCCTAGGATGGATGACTTAATGGATTTCTTAAGTGGATTTTTTTTTTTTCAAAGATAGATTTGAAAAGTGGATATCACCAGATAAGAATGAGAAAAGGTGATGAGTGGAAGACAACCTTTAAGACAAATGAAGGGTTGTATGAATGGCTTGTTATTCCATTTGGCTTAACAAATTCCCCAAGTACTTTTATGAGACTGATGAATGAAGTATTGAAGGATTTCATTGGTAATTTTGTGATTGTATATTTGGATGATATATTGATCTTCAGTAAAACTGAAGAAGAGCATTTGAGATATCTGACATTAGTGATGAGGAGACTATAGCAGGAGAAGTTGTTGATAAATATGAAGAAGTCCTCTTTTATGAAGACGGAACTCATTTAATTTGGTTTTGTGATATCTTCAAATGAATTGAAGATGGATCCTGAGAAGGTCAGAGAAATCAAAGAATGGCCATCACCAAGGAGTATGTTTGAAGTGAGAAGCTTCCATGGATTAGCCAGTTTCTATAGGAAGTTCATTAGAAATTTCAGTGGAATTTGAGCACTGATGATGGATAAAGTGAAGAAGAGACACAAGTCTTTTAATTGGATAGAATAACATGAGAAAAGTTTCAATATATTGAAGGAGAAGATAAAAAAAATCACCAATTTTGGTATTGCCAAATTTCGGGAAAACATTTCAAGTAAGGTGTGATGCGAGTGGAGTTGCAATTGGAGCGGTTTTGAGCCAAGACAATAGGAATGATGCATATTTCAGTGAGAAGTTGAATGAGACTAAGGGAAGTTACTCCACATATGACAAAGAATTTTATTCCATAATTCAAGCCTTGAAGAAATGGAGGCACTACCTTTTTCCAAAGGAATTTGTCTTGTATAGCAATAACCAAGCTTTACAATTCATAACCAGATAGGAGAAATTAAACAAGAGACATGATAAGTGGATAGAGCTTATACAAAATTTCACTTTTGTCACTAAAAATATTGTTGGTAATGCTAACAAAGTTGTTGATGCATTGAGCAGGAGATGTCTGATTCTGCGGGAATTTCAAGTCAATACCTTGGGGTTTGAACACCTTAAGGATATGTATTGTGATGATCCAAATTTTGAGGAAGCATATGAAGCATGTGAAAATCATCTTCTCAGAGACAATCAACTGGACAGAGTACATGATTCAAGATGTATTTTTGTTTAAATGTTTCCAATTGTGCATACCAAGGTGCACGATGAGGGAAAATATAATGAAGGAAAAACACAATGGAGGTCTAGCAGGACATTTCGGCCATGACAAGACATTTGCACAATTGAACAGTTCATACTATTGGCCAAGTATGAGAGAAAAGGTGAAGATTTTTGTGAACAAATGTAATATTTTCCATTATGCAAAAGGAAATAAACAGAACCCTGGATTGTATCAACCATTGCCTATTCCAGATAGGCCTTGGGATGCAATAAGCATGGATTTTGTGTTGGGATTTCCAAGAATCCAAAGGGGGAGTAATTCCATATATGTTTTGGCTGATAGATTCTCAAACATGGCACAACTTATCCTATGCCATAAGACTAGTGATGCAACACATTTTACGATTTTATTTTTCAAGGAAGTTGTGAGACTTCATGGATTTCCTAGGAGCATTGTCTCAGACAAAGACACTAAATTTGTTGGTCATTTCTGGAGAAAATTGAGGAAGACGTTGGAGACATAATTGTATTTTATTTCAACATAACACCCTCAGATAGATGGAAAAACTAAGGTGGTAAATAGGATTTTAGAAAATTTGTTGAGAAGTTTGGTCACTGAACATCATAGCCAGTGGGATCAGATTTTGTCACAAGCAAAGTTTACATATAATAATTCACCAAACAAAAGTACAAGAAAAATACCATTCCAGATATTCTATGGGATGATGCCAAGAGGGGTATCAGAGTTTAGAGACATGGAGCAGAGTGAATTCAGAAGCACTGGAGAAGGAGACTTCATTGCAGAAATGCAGAAGCTTAATGATCAAATCAAGGAGCAGTTGTAGAACAAAAATGCAGAGTATAAACATAGAGTTGATCAACACAGAAGAGAACTTCAATTTGAAGTGGGAGATCAAGTCTTAGCACACTTGAGGAAGGAAATGTAACCAAGAGGAACATATAACAAGTTGAAGTTGAAGAAGATTGGACCATGCAAGATCCTAAGAAAATTTGGTAACAATGATTATGAGATAGATCTGCCAGAGGATGTGGGAATATCACCCATATTCAACATTTCATACATGTATCCTTACAGGGAACATGACAAAGAGAGATCAAAAGATCAAGAGAAGATTCAATGGGAGAAGTAGATTCATGTAGCAGAAAATCCACAGATGGAGAAGATCATTGATCAGACGATTGGCAAGAAGACCAGGAGGAAGACCTATTTTGAATATTTGGTCAAGTGGAAGGGACACCTGATAGAAGATTCCAGTTGGGTAATTGAAGATGATGTCGAGAAGAATGGAAGGTCCATGTAGGAGGTCAAAGACAAGAGTCCATGATTTTTCTGCCTAGAGGAGTATGATGCAGGAGCATCGTTAATCAAAGCCACATGGGATGACACTACAATGCCTAGTGCACCTTTTGAGTAAAAGTTTAAATTTTGAAATATGGTGTATCTCAGAGAACTTCTAAGTAAAATATGAATTAGAGAAGTTAATTGGAGGAGGTTGAACGATCGCGTCAAAACTAGAATAGGTCAGATCATCCTTTAGATATTTGATTTTGGCGTGGATCTGAATATTCTTCTTAAATTGTCTGTCACTGGTGTTTATGTAATAGGAATTAAGTAGTTGTAGAGTTTAATTTTGATTAGGTAGGCAGTTGGAGGAAACCTGAGAGGACCTCTTGTATAAGTAGGTGCATTTTATACCTAAATAAGGTTAGCTGCAAATTAGTAGGAGATAGTTGTTATTGAATGTAAGTTATTTTTTATTAGGCTATAGCCATTTACATTTGAAGGAATATAACAGAGGGATATTTACCTAATGCATGGTGTTGCTACTATTTATAGTTTCCCTATTATTTTATGTTTTCATGAATGAATGAGTTGTGTCATTGAGCATATGAAACTATGAAGTATTTGGATAAGTTTCAATTGTTTTCTTCATTGATCTCATGCAAGGTGTGCATACAATCCGCAAGGAGTGCATTGACAGAGTCTATTTCGACTCAGAAGCTCAGAAGAGATAGCATGAAACTTCTATTGTAAAGAGTGCAAAGGGATTGTTGCAAGGTGTGCACAGTCGCCCGCAAGAAGCTAAGTCTTGCGCAAGAATCTGTTGCAAGGAGTGCACAGATTGGAAGTTTGACTAAGTGTCGAAGTAAACCTCTAAGGAGTGAAGCTATGAAGGTTTCATGAGTCATCTTCTAAGATCTATCCAGGAGGGAGTGGGATCGTTCGAGATCATTGGATCTGGGAAAATCACACGAGTTTTAAGTCTCTACGTGCACATAGGAGAGAGGATTCATTGAAGTCTCGAAGAGGCCAAGGACCTTCCATCATCAACAAAGGGACAAATGGCATAATATCCACAACTCCAGAGAGAAAGCACTTCAGAATTTTTGAGGACAAGCAAAAAGTGAAATCTCCGAAGAGCCAAAGGATGAATTAGATCCAGTCCATTGGTTTCCAGGAGATACGTGTCGACAGATCTGAGACTTCGAGAAAATTCACTTCAGAGGATTCCAAGTGTGGAGTGTGACAAAATCCCAAAGTCCCGAAGGTTGAAGTACATCGCAACCATCCATTGCGAAGAGCACGTGGTGTGAGATCTGTAAGTTGAGAGGCTTAATGCTCCGAAAGAAAGTCGACGTGGGCAGAGAATATCTGGATCGTCAAATCCAGAGGGACATGTGGTGGGAATCCAAATATGTCATCTTCAAGTGAAACTACTCCGAGAGGAACGAGTGTGCAAGAGTTCAAAACTCCCAAACCCCGAAGAGCCAAAGTGGATAGTGGTCGTCATATCCAGAAGGACACACATTGGCAGATCGTGCACTTCGGCTGGAAGTACTTCTGGATGAAGCAAGTGCGGAGATTTTAAAAATCCTGAAGCCCAAAGAGACAAAGTCAATCTGATGCAGGAGCATCGTAAGCAGTCAAGTGAGCATGAAGGGGAAGACAGCTGGAAGACCACCAGCGCACATTTTGAAATATTTTTGAAACATTAATGTAATAGTTAAATGGAAGCGTACTTGCATATTGTAAACATATCTTGAGCGATTTCTCTCATCTGTAAAACATTAAGGCATTTATGCGTAGAAAATGAAAGTAGGTGGGTTTGAATGAAGATTAGACAGTTTAGGAGTGTAGGAGGGAAAACTGACTATAGACACCCTCACCTTTGTATCATTTGTAACATTAGAGAGCATTGTATCATTATATCATTGAGCATAGAGAAGAGGAGAGCTGTAGCAGAGAGTTGTAGAGAAGAACCCATGTATAGAAGTTCTGAATTAATATATGAAGCTTTGATTCAGATTCATGGTGTTATGATGTTCTCTGTGTATACATGCTAAATGGTATGCTTATTGTTGTTTATTCTCTTTGTTATGCATTTGCTTTAATAGTGTGTGAATGTATGATTTCATGTTGAATGTTGAATTCTAAGAGAGGGAGTGAATGAGTTTCAATTGTTTCTCATCCTGAGTGAGAGTTCCTGCAAGGAGTGCAGTGAAACGTCTACAAGAAGTGCATTGACGGAGGTTCAGAGTTTATCTCTGAAAGCTCAGGAGAGATATCATTGTTCTCATTCCCACAGAAGTGCAAGTGAAGCATAGAAGCCATGCAAGGTGTGCATAGGCCGGTTGAAATCTCATAACTTATCAACCAAGGGGTGAGTTGAAGGACTACTGTTGCAGGAGGGAGTACAGAGTCAATAATTCAAATACTTGAAAGTATTTGAGGGATTTCCGCAAGGAGTGCATGCAGGAATATTTTTTGAAGACTCGAAATTGTGAAGAAAGCTTAGAAGGGGTAGCACCATTGAAGTGTGCAAAGGAGGACAAGGTCAAACCACTTCGAGGGGAGACAAGGGTCGAAGACATCTAGCAGAAGTTAATTTCCAGTGGAAGAACCTTGATTTATTTCATAGGGATTATCAAGGAGCAATGAGCGGTCGAAATTCTCTATGGGGAATTCATGAAATCACGAGGACCGTAGGATCTAGGGAAGTTATAGGGTGGTTAGAGGCAGGCAAGATTTCCACTCTAGGATCCAGAATTAATATGGACCATTGGTGGTGCTTCACACAAGTCGTTAGATCATTTCAGCATTTTGGGGATCCTAATGACGAGGAGTTGAGTGAAGTGAATCGAAAATCCCGAAGTCGCAAGTTGCGACAGAAAGTGGATTAGAGTTTTGGGATTTCAGCACTTCAGGTGTCGGGAGATGGAGGAAAAAACACTTTGGGAGCGAGAGTTTCGAAAACCCAGAAGAGTGACAGGTGGCAGGAGTCTACGTCAAAGGTAGAAAACCGCAAGGACGACAGGTGGCGTGTCTTCGTCAATTGGCGGAGTCAAACCTTGTTACCCGTTTCAGGGTTCGGAGGTCAAAGGACGGAGAGTCTTGCATCTGGATTCATGAAATCACGAAATCCAAAATCCCGATGAAGTAAGAAGTTTGTTGGGAAGCCAACCTTTGTTGAGTGCATTGGAGTTCAGCGATTCGAGTTTCGAAGGTTGTAGAGACAGGAACCCTCGACAATAGGGATCGTGAAGTAGTGAAACCCAAAGTCCTGAATTTGCGAAGGGTGCGATCCTATTTTGAGTCAGGAGATCTAGGTGATGCTTCATGTTTGATCATGTCAGCACACTCATACGGAGCTTTGGTTACACAATTGTGTGTGTAAGGTATTTCCCAAGGGGAAACCAAAGAGTCAATAAGACTCAAAGGGAAGTTTAGAGTGATCCTGCCTGGACCTCGACCCGAGGGTTTGGGGGTCTGCACCACAATCATAGTCATCGATCTGTAAGAGTACACGCATCGACAAATCATGAACTAAATGTGAAATTGTTTCAAGAGGAAGAAAGCAGGGAAGTTGAGACTTCTAAGGCCGAAGTCCCGAAATGGACTAGAGTCGTTGATTTGAGGTGGAAATGTGGTGCCATATATAGAAATTCGGGTACAGAATACTCTGGAGGAAAGCAGAGGTCGAAAGTGTCGAACTCTCAAAGCATGAAGTCCCAAAGTGGATCCTTATCATTGATTTCAAAGGAGGTAAAGGACCGTTGATATGATCTTGGTTGAAGGTTCTGAAGTCATGAAGTGCCAGAAGGTTAAGCCCTGGGTCACGGCCCAAGGTCACAGGCGAGGAAGGAGTTAGCTCCTATCAGTGTGATATTTGGGACAGGGTACTAAGAAAGCCAGACCCATGGATAATCGTCAATCTGAGAACCAAAAATCGATGGTGAGGAATCATTGCGGGGAGAGGAGGAAAATTTAACAGATTCACTAATTCACCGCCTGCTTTTTACCAGCGTCATTGATATCATTGGGATAGGGGATCAAAGACCACAATTTAAAGGAGATTGGGTGAGCACTTTTCAGATTGTGGGGACAGAGCTCTCCAATAAAGAGCGAGCATGTTGGCAGCCCACAATTTCTGTGAACCATCGATCGACGAACAAATTGGTAATGAATAGATCGTGACCATGAAAACCCTGAGGGTGATAACAAGGACTGTGTTTGATTGAGTTTGAGACCAGCAAGGCCCTGAGGAGCTAATCTAGCTCAAGAATATTTATCGATCCTTGACCGGGAGGTCGAGCAGCATTGAAGGAGAGTAGGGGGGGTCTGCGACATATAGATTGCATCCCTTGTGCATACTCTTTTGTAGTTGTAGGGAAGAAATAAATATCAAGGGAAACCCCCTAGTTTCTTCCTACAATCACTCTATCCTACCCCAAATCATCTATCAAACTTAACCATTTCATCTTACAGCTAAGTATCGCATCATGCAATTCTAGCTATTCCATACCAATCACTATGTCATAAGATCCTAAGATCGTGACATAGAGATCTACCTTCGTTACAAAATCTCCCAAGTTAACGATACAGTCTATGACCTCTCCTCCAACCTTTTTTTGTCTCCCGATGCCATTTCTACATATCTGAATTTGTCCTATTAGATTTCCTTTACCTTAATTCTCTTTAATGTTGCACTAGAAATAAATATATCTGTAGCACCTGGATCTATCAAAATACTAAAATTTTGATCTAAGATCGTACTTGATGTCTCAAGCATAATGGACCGGTACTCGGCCTAGTGATTATTCACCGCTGCACGTATCCTATGGGCCTT
>ML818817.1:18616-75806 GCA_009831015.1 Picea engelmannii
TCATTGAAGACAGAGACAACAACAGCGGTGGTTTTCTCCCTAATTGGGTTTCCACCTTAAATCCCGGTGTTCATGTGTCCTATTCATCTGTGTTAGTTTATTTTGTTGAATTACTATTTAAAAGACATCCGATGAATGAAGAAATCCCTGGATGCACCACTGTTTTCATAAGAATATACAATAACTGGTCTCTATAAAGTAGACTAATATTTTTCAGTGAAAGAAAAGTGAAAATTTTTTAATAGCTCAAAATACTGATTCACCCCCCCTCTCAGTATTTTCCCAACAATCTCTACCCTGGTCTTTCCTATTTCTGATATTCCCACTCGAGGGATGGCTCTTGTGAAAAACATACCTCTCTCATCTCTGCCAAATTTTCATGGATTATCTATAGAGTATCCAGATGAGTTTCTGTTTGAATTTGATATTCTGTGTAGAAGCTATGACTATACTACCACTGCACAGAAGCTTAAATTGTTTCTAGCTACATTGAAGGGTAATGCATTAAGATGGTTCATGAGCCTTGGAGGAGAGAATAATTCAACATGGGGACAAATGAGGCATCTTTTCTTGAACAAGTACCAAGACTACTGCCGAACAAGGGAACGAAGAGAGGAATTGTTCAAAATGTCACAGAAGGAGGACGAGACCCTTGAAGATTTTGTAGAGCGACTCCAGTATAATCTACAAAGGTCTGGACATCCAGATGTGAGTAAGGACGTTCTGAAAACTATTTTGGTAAAAGGAGTTAGAGATGATTGTTTAGATATTCTGAATATGCTGGGCAAGGGAGATATATCTGAAGAATACTATGATGACATTGTAAATCTTTGTAAGAGATGCTCTCGAGGATATACAAGGAATAAGTCAGCTAACAGGGATACCACTTTTTCAAGGGTACAAAAATCAGCCAATGGAGGGGCAACAAGAGAAGAAACAGGTAATCTGTTAGAAGATTTCAAAACATAGATGATTAACTCTTTTTCTTCATAAATTGATACTCTGCAGATTAAATAGAAACAAGTAGAAGCAAAAAAGGCATTGTCCATTTTTTGTCCGAAGTGTAGAGACAAACATCCAAAAAGGGAGTGCCCACTGAACAATGTTCATGTATGTCTTATTTGTGAATTGGATCATCCCACTGACAAATGTCCCTCCTTACCAGGTGTAAAAGCATAAATGAAGGTGACTAATGAGGAAGCAGAGGCTGCCTATCTAATTACATAGAGGAGACAATGGAAGCCATGAGGTCAAGGTACAAACTCTCAATTCTCTCCTGCAACACTTAATTATTGGAATAATATGAACAATCAGCTTCAATATGGCCAGATGAATGCCCCCCCTCTGAATCATATGCCACCTCCTTATCAGGATCCCAATGCATGGTTACCTATGCCCCAACAACATAATCACCTTGGGAATTGGAACCCATATTAGAGAAGCCCTCAACAACAACTTATTTATCAAAACCATCACCAACCGAACCCCTATCAACAACAATTCCAACCTCAGTACCAACAATAATAGTTGCAGTTACCTCCCAATGCCCCACAGAACAATCCTCCCTTGCGACCTCAAATGCCTGTGTAACCTAACCCAAATCCAAATAATAAGGTCATTCAAAATATTGATATACACAATGTGTCAGCTCTATCTATTACTACTATGCCTTGTGATGAGATAAAATTGAGATCAGGGACAATAGTCAAGACAATAATTGAAGATGCTCCATCTTCAGAATTAGACAAGGAATCAGGGGAAAAACCATCTACTGATATAGAAGAAATTGACCAACCGATCATAGATTTAGCAGATCCCCCATTGCTTGAAAGACTGGAAATTACCAAAACTGTGGAATTACCATCCTTCAATCTCTTAGGATAATTGCAGAATTTGCATGTTAACATTCCACTATTGTAAGCGATTAGGGATGTCCCTATTTTCATGAAGACTTTGAGAGAAATCTGTATCAAATGACCTGGAAAGAAACCTAGGGACCCCCTCACAGTACACGTAGTGGGAGAATTGTTTGAACTGATGTTAGTCAAAATCCCACCTATTAAATATGGCGACCCAGTAAACCCTATAGTCACTGTAAAAATTGGACAAACATTTATTTCCCATGTCTTAGTCGATTTAGGGGAAGAAATTAACATTATGCCAATAGAGACTACACAATTATTGCAACTTAGAACGCAAGTCCAACCTACTCCTACTGTTTTAGAATTAGTTGATCATTCTACCATACGACTAGAAGGAGTAATTGATGATCTAGTTATTTCAGTTGACTCATAGGAGTATCCTGTTGATTTTGTCGTATTGCAACCCAAAACCCATCTAGGAGGCCACCCTCTAATTCTAGGAATACCTTGGTTAGCTATAGCCGATGCTTTCATTGGCTGTAGATCTGGTTCAATGACCATATTTGATGGTTATGACACCAAGAAACTTACCCTTTATCCTCTTGCTACACCCATCGTGGAACCCGAAAATTCTTTATGGATGGACATTAAGGATGAAATCACTCTGCCTATGTTAACCATAGGAAAATCCTTGAGTTTCAAAGACGAGATAGAGGATGAGTTAATAAATTGCTTTATCTATGATCCCTTTGTTGTTACACAAAACACACACCACCTATTAAGTAGAATATTCGACCCTATTCCCCAGGAAGGAATGAGCCCATAATTGTTTTCTGAAATTGCTATAAATCAAATTAATTCAGCTGAAACAACAAATGCTGAAAAAACAATTATTGAAACAACTTAATTATTTCCTAAAGTCAGTTCAAAGAGTATCACTGTAGAAATTGAACCTGGAAACTTCCTGAACATCAACCCTGATTTATCTTCTGCTGAAACTCGTCGATTGATGAAGTTACTGATTGAATATAAGGAAGAATTTTCTTGGGATTACATGGATATGAAAGGAATTTACTCTGAACTATGCACCCACCATATATAGATCAAGGAAGAATTCCTACCCATTTTCCAACCCCAAAGGAGGATGAACCCTAATCTTAAAGAAATTGTTAAGGAAGAACTCCTTAAACTTCTCAATGCTAGATTCATTTACCCTATATCAGATAGCGAGTGGGTTTCACTTTGGTTATTTTACCTAAAAAGAATGGTAAATGGAGAGTGTGTGTGGACTATAGAGCCTTGAATAAGGCCACGCAGAAGGATTGTTTCCCTTTGCCATTTATTGATCACGTTCTAGAAAACCTATCTGGGAAAACATTTTTCTCTTTCCTAGATGGATTTAGTGGCTATAACCAAATAAAAATTGCTCCACAAGACCAAGATAAGACCACCTTTACCAGACCTTGGGGTACATTTTCCTACAAGGTTCTCCCATTTGTCTTATTTAATGCACCAACCACTTTCTAGAGAGATGTGATTGGTATTTTCTCTGATATGGTGAATGATTGTATGGAAATATTCATGGATGATTTTACACCTTATGGTACTAATTTCGATGAAGCTTTGACTAATCTCAAAAAAGTGCTCAAAATATGTATACATTCTCATGTTTCTCTAAGTACAGAAAAATGTCATATGATGATGAGTGAAGGTGTGGTGTTTGAACACTTCATTTCTTATGCATGAATTCAGGTAGACCCAGCCAAAATCTAGGTAATTTTGGACATTCCAACCCCATCAACTCAGAAAGAGGTGAGAATTTTTTTAGGGAATGTTGGATATTACAAGATATTCGTTAAAAAAAATTCCAAACTTGCCTCTCCCTTATTTTTTCTATTAAAAAAAGATGTTGACTTTCGTTGGACTAACAATTGTGAACTGTCTTTTGCAGATCTGAAACATAAATTGCCCACAACTCCCATTTTGAGAGGACCCAATTGGGATCTGCCTTTTCACATTTCTTCAGATGCCTCATACACTGCAATTGGTGCAGTACTTGGGAAACAAGAGGACAAAGATCCTTATGCTATCTACTATATCTGCAAGAACATGGCTCCTACTGAGTTAAATTATACATTTACTGAAAGAGAATTCTTGGCAGTAGTTTATGCGATCAATAAATTTAGGCATTATATCACTGGTTATCCTACTTTTATTCATACTGATCATACAACAATTAAATATATGATGAATAAACCTTTACTAATGCCCGAGTAACAAGATGGTTGTTATTACTTCAAGAATTTGACATCACTATAGTAGATAGACCAGGAAAAGAAAATGTGGTTGTTGATTTTCTCTCAAGATTGTATATAAATGATGATAATTCACCAGTAGATGATTCCTTTCCAGATGAACATTTGTTTGCAGTATCTTCTCACTCGCCTTGGTATGAAGACATTGCTAATTATTTGGTTGCAGGGAAGGTACCTCCACATCTATATCCAAGAGAAAGAAGGAAGATTATTCAAAAGAGTGCTCAATATAGTTGGACAGAGGGATACCTTTTCTACACAGGCCTGGATCAAGAAATTAGGAGATGTGTGAGGGATGATGAAGTTTATGATCTGCCTAAAGCTTTCCATGATGGCCCTTGTGGAGTTCATTTTGTTGATAAAAGGATTGGGCATAAAATTTTGAGGATGGGCTATTTTTGGCCCACAATATTTCAAGATGCAAAGAAATATGTCCAATCCTATGACAGTTGTCAATGCATGGGTCAACCAAATCATAGGGATGAGATGCCTCTCCAGCCTCAAGTAGTGTTAGAGCCTTTTGAGATATGGGCCATGGATTTTATAGGGCCCATTAACCCACCTTAAAATAAGAAAGTCTATATATTGGTCTATACAGATTACATGACCAAGTGGGAGGCAAAAGAACTCATCAGGGCCTCAGAAGAAGTTGTCTTAGCATTATTATTTGAAGATATCTTTGTTAGGTTTGGGGTTCCTAGAGAATTAGTAACTGATGGGGGACCCCCTTTCACATCACATAAATTTGAAGCCATACTCAGTAAATATCATGTTTTTCATAGAACAACTTCTCCATACCATCCACAAGGTAATGGCCAGGTAGAAAGTACCAACAAAGTCATAGAAACTATTCTTACTAAGATAGTGAGGGCACATCGTAGGGATTGGTATGACAAATTTCATGAAGCTCTATGGGCTTATCGAACTACTTGGAGGAACACAACTGGTTTTTCTCCTTACGAGCTGGTATATGGAAAGAGCCATGTTTTTCCCATTGAATTCGAAATCCAAACCCTAAGAACTACATAAGTAGTCAACCTTGACATGACTATGGCACAGAAGGCCAGACTACAACATCTCAATGAGCTAGATGAGAATCGTTTAGACGATATTCATCAAAGCAAATTGATTAAACAACATAGAATAAAATGGCATGACCGAGTCATCAAGAAGAAATTATTCAAAAAGGGAGATTGGGCTCTGTTGTATGATTCACGATTTAAAGCATTCTAGGGTAAGCTGTGTACACGATGGTTAGGACCTTATGAGGTAGACACTATTTTTCCCAATGGGACAGTGTGATTGGTCACTATTGATGGATCCAACACTCAGTTACATGAAAATGATCATCGCTCACGTCTGTATTAATGCCCACTGTCCAAAGAAGAATTTAAATCTCGATGTATAGCTGATACAGGTTATCAATTCTTAAAAGGAAAGGAGATTTCTCCTTCCCCTTCTGAACCTTAGAACTTTTTTTTCTTTCAATAACACCTTGTATATAAATAAACTCTGCAAATTTGAATTTCTCTATTTTTTCTTAAATTCTTTATTTTATGTTTCTTTGCTATGCTAATGAATTCATCCTAGAAAGGTATCAGGTAACTATGCAGATAAATTGAAGAACAACAAGGTAGATTATAGCAGAAGGAGCCAAAGGATTAGTTTCTGGAAGTTGAAAAACTTCCTAAAAACTAAGTGATTCTGTGTTCGGAGGGGTTACATGTTTGTTGGCACAGGGGCAGACCCAGGGTTCAATGCTCAAGAGCGCACCGACAAAACCTTAACTACCGACCCTTTCGGCAACTGCTGCGAAGCAGATGAAGTCTCACCCGAGGTAGAGGCAGGGGTGGTTTCAGGACTCAAGTGTCTAAAACCTTAGCTGGGACACCGATATGTGATTATATCTATTACAAGGCACTTAGCATAGATCATTAATCTATATTTAACCCTTATGGTACTTCGCAGATAGCATAGAACATCGCAATGAATACTTGGACTAAATATGATTCAGTACTTAGCCACAAACATAGATTAGATTCAACTGATCAAGCACTAAACATATTATATATCATATCTAACATTCATTCTTTTATCATAAGCATAGAGCATAACTAGATCTACTTAATCACAACAAGCACTTAGCTAAAAAGGAAACAACACTTAGGTCAAAGCATAGATCACATTACACAGAGTTACTGTGGTTCACCACCACCCTGGGGCTACATCCACATAGTCTTCTTCTTTATATTATCTCAGTCAAGCAGTTACAACATGAAGCTTCAATGACCCTTACTTCACACAGGACAAAATATCTGCGCAGTTCGCTAGATCCTTCTTCCTTGCGCTCAGTAAAAAACCACAACAAATTGCACTTAGCATTTTGATCTCCTTACAATCATGCACAGAGAACTTGCGATACACATCTGACCACACAGGTCCATCTACTAGCACTGAGCCTTTAGCTATACATTTGCACTAAGTTGTCCCCCCTACTTACATTGCCTAAGTATCTATTTATAGATTACAAAATGGCCCTAAACGTGGGTAAACCCATGGGCCGACATCCCTTTCCATTTACATCAACCCAAAAACCCTAAAAGGTACCCAAAAATAGGCCTTGCTTTCTTTGCATTGTGATCCATCTTTGGCAAGCTATCGCAGTCCCAAAATGGTCAAATATGACCAAGTATCCTTCAAAACTTGGTCAAGGGCCAACAGGCCCCCAACACTCACCTATGAATCATCCCGAGTCACTCAGGTCTGTTCAATTCCACCTCGAATTCCTCTATCTTGGCTCGAGCTTCTTCGACCTGCTGCAGTGCGACAACCTCTTGCTCAGTATGTTCCTGGATCACTGTGTCATTGAGTGGTCCTTCCATGCATTATTCTATGTTGATGACAACCTGTTCGAGTTCAACTTCATCATTTTCAAGTTTAGCAAATAGTTCGCATGCCTTTTCTTGGGTCGTCTGAAGCCATTGGGAGACTTCCATCACTTTACTTTGCAGCGCATGTACCTATTGTTGTTTTGTGTGTTGTTTTGCGAACCTCTTCATTCTTTCAACCAGGGTCAAAGTATTTATCTGTGCCTGTAGCATGTCTTCATGCTACTTGGCTTCTTGGAGTTTTGTCTCCAATGTATGCAATTTTAGAGTCTCTGTGAGGGTTTCATAAGTCTGGGCGCTTCTAGTGCTCAGTTTCTTTCACTCCAAGGAAAAGGTTTTTAACCGGCCAACTATACTTCGAGAAGTGGCCTCTCTTAGATCTCTAATTTCCTGAGGGGTCTCGGGCACGATGCATATCTCCAGATTTGTGATGCATTGTTGGAGTTGTTGGATTACTTCTTCCAGTTTGGTCACCTACTGTAGAAGACAGTCTTCCATATTCACCTCTATTACTGTCACAAAGTGCAGTTCTTTGTGAATCCTTTCCTGGACTTCAAGTTGCTCTACTAGAAACTATGCCTTTTCCTCATCCCACTTCTCTTTTAGGGAAAGATTTTCCCATTCTGCCTCCTTCTATTGTTCTAGAAGTGTTGTCTATGCTTGCATCAAAGCCTGGGTGTCTTGTGCTGTGTCTTCTTGAGCTCATTGAAGGTGAGCTTCGACTTGATCAATGATCTGGTGTAACTGTGTGGGCTCATCGCATGTTCCTGATGTTTCTCTTGTCACAGGTGCTGTAGACACTACTTGGCTGGACTAGAGTGCCTGTTGCATTTCTTTGAGTTCGAATTTGATTCAGTTGAAGAGCTCCTCCTGCTTTGCTTCTTTCTTTTCTGCGAGCTCGAGTGAAACGTCATCCAATGCGACAATTAAGAAGTCAAAGTCATCCAGGGTAAGGGGAGTTTTAAGTGTGGTTCAGGTAGCCTTAGATTTCTTTAGGGAGGAGGGTTTTGGTGGTGTCATCTTTCTTTTCATGGAGGGATCCTCCTCCTCTCTTGGTGGAGTCACTTCACCTCTGTTTTTCTCCACTTATGTACCGCCTAGCTCGTCACCATCACCTCCCTGCATAGGTGAGATCGAAGCAGTCTTCGTGGATGTGCTAGGGATATCTTCAACTTCGTCATCCTTCTTAGTCCTGCTTGGACCAGGTGTATCCAGCATAGATTCAAGGCTTTCCTCGTCGAACATATATGTGGGGTATGCTGCAACAAGTAGGTCTATTGACCATTCCTTGGTGATATCCTCCAAGTCATCCTCTGTTATCTTGTAGTAGGATTGGAGATATTGTTTATGTTTATCATCGCGTGCTGTAATGTAGATGAAGTGGTGATCCGCGCGCTAAACTTCATCAAAGGTCTAAACCTATGGAGTGTGTTTGGGGTGATTCGTGGTGTAGACTAAATTGCAGTTTTTAGTTGGTTGAAGTAGGTGTGGAAGACAGAGTTAGACTTCCACTACTTGTTCATGTCACTAGAGTACCAAATTGTACAAAACTTCACATCTAGTGGTTCGAAAGGTTCGATCTCCGAGAAAGTGGCTCCCTCTGGCAGCTCCCAAGCGATGAAATATATGAGTATGAGTAGCTAAATAAAGTGGAACTCATACCCTTGGTATTGCTCTCCTCTGCAATCCAGCTCTAATTGGTTGATGAGATACTACGCCCAATGCACTTCCCTATGAGGTCAACTACGAAGCCAGTCACATGTGTTGGTCTATTATTACGAACTAATTTGCCCACGATCAACTGACATGCAAGGCACACTGCACCGCTCTGGATGGAGGCTACCTTGTAGCCTCGTGTGCCCTTCTCTACATTGCCATAAGTTTCCTTTATCTACTGTGCTAGTTCTCGGTCAGAGGTCTTGCCTGGGTAAAAGTCTTGTGGGTCAGGGCCTTGCACGCTGAGTCTTCTGATCGGATTGATCAGAGTCGGATCCAAAATAATGCGGTGATCCAACCATAAATATCCGTTGTGATAGCAAGACAGTAGGAACCTGACGCATGCGTTGACTTCCTGGTGCTTGCCGAAGTGAGGGATATTCATTATGTTGAGTAGTGTGGACTACGCGAGGTTCTGGGTCTAGGACTGCAAGACAATCTTAGGATTATGGCCTTTGCTCTTAGTTAAGTGTTTATGCAGAACCAACATGTTGTAGGTTTTGCGATCTCCAAGGTTAAAATCACTGAATTTTAGTGTGCGAGATTATCCTGGTCAGCACGTATTGCGCGCACTCCTTTCGAAAGATACGCAGTGATCAAGTTGTACTCAAAGTCTCTGGGTACATTTTTGCGGTTAATATTTCTGCTCAAAGGTGGGATGTAAACTGGAAAAATGTGCGGGATCAGCTTGGCATTTGCAATATCATCTATGTACTTTGTTCTTGTCTCGATCGTGGTTCTGGAAGGTACTACGCCATGAGCAGTGGAGGGAGAAGCTTGGAATCCTCTTGACGATGATTCTTGCACACCTGCAGACATCCTTCTCTTTGACATGACTCTCTCAGCCATTAGGTCAGTCAAAAATTCTTCAACTACTTTCTCAACAACGCTGAGTTCATCCGACATACAAGCTTGGGTCCACTAGCTCAGGTGTGAAAATGACATCTGAGATTATGATGAGCAGTAAAGAAACAAGGCAATGATCGCAGGGTGAAGTAATCTCAAAGTTTGAGCTCAAATTCTCACTTAGCAAAAAGTATTCTAGGTGTGTGGCGTGATAGACTAAGTAGGGAAACTTAGCAATGGTATTCTTCCAATGGATATGGGGCCTGCATTAAATCTGTTCTATCCGTTATGGTGTTGTTCAATGGTCTAGTGGGAACCCATAATTTCTTTTCGACCTATTTGGGGTGGAAGTCGAATGGGTATATCGGTCCAACAACTATATTACTACACCATGGCGAAGTGCCAGATGTCGTTGTTCTGATATCTCGGTGAAGCTCAATTCTTGTGATGTTTCCTTCTGCGAGGTTCCTTCTAGAGTCATCTGTAGATTTTTTATTTTTGCCCTCTTCTTACTTAGCTTTCTAGCCTTTTTCCCGGTGAGCTTAGTCTCGGTCACCCTTTTTCCATTTTGAATCTTATCTTCTCTTGACATAGTCACTTCGCGCTGCCTAGGATCTTTCCTCAAATCCAAGGGTGATACTCCTTCATCATATGGGTTACATATTTCTCTCTTCTGTGGTTCCTCTAATGCTCTTATATCTTTGACATCTAGGTTCGTGGTGTTTAACAGTGGAGATCTGTTCTCTTGTTCCTCCATCAAGTAGGCAATCCTTCTAGTCATAAATTTCATGAGTTCTTGCTTCTTCTATTCTAGGGCTTCCTTTTCTTCTTTCCTCTAGATYTGGTCTTTTTCAATCCAGATCTTTCCYAACAAAGATGSAAATGGGGAACGGTCCTCAATAAATCTAATGACTTTGAACTCTTCCTCTRTCAAAGTTCCATGGGTATTCATAGYTATCTGGGTAATTCTACCACACAGGGTTACCTTTTTTCCTTTAAATAATCCTATAGTTCCTAGTGAAGGAACCAGAGCATGCCTTCCTAGGGTTTCCCAAGTTATTTCTGTCATAATATTCATCGGTGTTCCCTCATCCAAGGMACAATCTATGTCRAAGTCTCCTATTMTTACTTCGATTTTCTCCTGTTCTTCGAAGATTTATGAAAAACTGACATCCTTATGATCATCTAGGGTTTCTTTTATTTTCAGTAACATGATCTCTGATTCTTTCTGGGGTTCTTCCATAATTTTAGTCTCTTGATCTCCTTCAGAGTTTGCTTGTTCCATATTTAGTTTTTCAAGTCTAGAAATCATTCTAGGGCAATCTAATACTTCATGGTCCATGGATTTACAACAGAGGCAACTAGGGTTTCTCCCAAGGCATTCCTTAGCAAGATGGCCTGGTCTTCTACAACTGTAACAAATATTTAATCCTCTCTTTCTCTTCAATGATCCCCAACTCTTCTTGTACTACGCATTAGGATCATAATGGTTGGCCTGCAAAAATTTCTTTCTAGGATCCTCCATCCACTTGTTAGTCTAGACATTCTTTCTATGCATAGGTATAACATATCTATTGTTATACTTATCATATCTATTCATATCAAAATTTCTTTCGTCTATTAATGCCCTAGTTTTTAAGCTAGGACATAATTTATCAAATATACCTAGATCCATGTTCTAGAAACAAAAAATTTCACTTATCTACAGAGCACAAAGCTTCCAGATCTAAGAACTTTTGACTGCTCTTACCTTTATTAGAGCACAGAGCTTATAGATATTACCTCTTTTCTGCAAATCTGACTTCTTTCTTTCAGAAATTTCCACTTTTACTTTTATTAGAGCACATAGCGTTCATATCTCACTTCTTTTCTTCGGATCTGATCTTCCTTTCTTCAGATCTGACCTTATTCCTGGTATAAAGTTGCACAGGTTGAGTAAAAAGTTGTGCACTAGGGAAACAGATCTATGCACAGAGATTTCTTTTGCACAACGTTTATTTTTCCTCAGTTCCCAACAATCATAGTTTCAGGTCGTGACAACGAACCATTTGTTGGTGCAGGGGCATACCTGAGGTTCAATGCTCAAGAGCACACCAAAAAAACCCTAACTACCGGCCCTTTTGGCAACGCCTGCGAAGCAGATGAAGTCTCACATGAGGTAGAGGCAGGGGTGGTTTCAGGACTCAAGTGTCTAAAACCTTAGCTGGGACACCGATCTGTGATTATATCTATTACAAGGTACTTAGCATAGATCATTCATCTATATTTAACGCTTATGGTACTTCGTAGATAACACAGAACATCGCAGTGAATACTTGGACTAAATATGATTCAATACTTAGCCACAAACATAGATTAGATTCAACAGATCAAGCACTAAACATCTTATATATTAGATCTAACATTCATTATTTTATCATAAGCACAGAGCATAACTAGATCTACTTAATCACAATAAGCACTTAGCCAAAAAGGAAACAACACTTAGGTCAAAGCACAGAGAACATTACACAGAGTTACCGGGGTTCACCCGCACCCTGGGGCTACATCCACAAAGTATTCTTCTTTATATTATCTCGGTCAATAATTTACAGCACAGAGCTTCAATGACCCTTACTTTTCACATGACAGAAGATCTGCGCAGCTCACTAGATCCTTCGTCCTTGCGCTCAGGACAAAACCACAACAACTTGCACTTAGCATTCTGATCTCCCTACAATCATGCATGGAGCACTTGCAATACACACCCAACCACATAGGTCCAGCTACTAGAACTAAGCCTTTAGCTATACATTTGCACTAAGCTGTCACCCCTACTTACATTGCCTAAGTATCTATTTATAGATTACAAAATGGGCCTAAACGTGGGTAAACCCATGGGCCGACATCCCTTTCCCTTTACATCAACCCAAAACCCCTAAAAGGTACCCAAAAATAGGTCTTTATTGCTTCATGTTGTGCTCCGTCTTTGGCAAGCTGACGTAGTCCCAAAATGGTCAAATATGACCAAGTATCCTTCAAAACTTGGTCAAGGGCCAACAATGTTGTTACACCATGTACCGTTACACTATTTTCTGACCACATGCCTATGTACCGTTACACCATTTTCTGACCACATGCCTATGTACTGTTACACCATTTTTCGACCGCATGACCGATTTCCATGTTGTTACACCATTTTCCCGACTCTTTTTCTATGCATGTTGTTACACTCTTTTATGACAAATTAGCCGATTTACATGATGTTACACCTAATTCCACCATTCCAACCAAAATATCTACTGATACACCTACTTCTATTATTCCTTTTGGATATTTTCTACGCTACTTCACCCACCTTCTTTAGCATTTCTGCCATTCCTACATACGACAACATTGTTGTTTTGTCCAAATTTCCACCTTTTTTCAAAAATACTTTATGCTCTCTTTGTCCCAACAAGAGTCGCTTCATCATTAATTAACTCCACATCCATAGCTTTCCAACTGTTCAACCACAGAAAGGACTCCACTTATGCTCCACTTGTCATATCATCATCTCTCACGTTCCAGATCCATCTCTGATTATTACAGCTATTCCACCYGGATAAATGGCGGTTGGATAGTGCAGTTACTCCGACATATAAGTTTGAGTGGTAAGTTATGAGGTACGCTACTAATCTTACATGTCTAAGTGATATATATATATATATATATATATATATATATATATATATATATATGAAAGAATGCTTTCATGCCTACATGTCAGTTGTCCTAAATTCATTAAACCACGAGCCAATCAGATTAGTTGGGGGGGAACAAAAAATCCACGTCAACCTAACAGAAAAATCCCTTTTTATATTTCACTTTCGCCACCTTTCAACCACGCTTATTTTTGCTGCAACACTGCGCTCTTCATGCAAATGCACGTTCAACCTTGCTCTGTATTTGGTTTATTTGATGGTTTCTCCTCCTAATTCACTCTCAAATACAAACACAATGTCATGGGAGGAACGCCCGTGAGATATGAACCAGAAAATATGAATGCATTGTTGCTACACCCAGATGTTTATCAGATATTTCTGCAGGCTGGATGGATTCCTTATTTTAATAAGTTGTAGGGGTTTAATGAAGCAAAAGTCTTAGAGTTCAGTTAGAATCTTGCAGACGACTATTTAATGGTGCACAGAGTGCGGATTCCATTGACATAATAGAGCATAGCCACTGTGACAGGGTTTCCAACCACAAGAGAAAAATGATTTAACAGGAAATCACATCTTCCCGATGCACAAAAGGGGTTTCTCATGGGCAATGAGAGAGTATAGATGAAAGGCCGAGGTGCAGATGTCAGTTCCTTACTAGAGCCATGGAGGAAGGTATCAGAATTCGTCAAAAGGTACATTACATGCGAAGGGAGATGTCAAGTGGTTTATTTTTCTGATTTTGTTCTAATGTCACATTTGAGACATCAAAAGCTAATAAACATTCCCTATTACCTTCTTCATTGCTTGCATAATATGGATCACTTTGTCAAGAAATCCAAGAACCCCATGAATTGTCTTTCCAATCACAGACTCATAGGATTTTTGATTCATAGAGGAATGGGAATCCCTAATGACCCATTACCTGAAGTGCATGTGCCAACTCCTATGCCTTCTATAATAGACAACCCCGAACAGTCAGTTCCTGTGCCTACTATTATAGCTGACCCAGAACAGTCAAACCCTGTGCCCTCAACTGCACCAACAGTTAAAGCTCTGACTATAACTTCCCATAAGTCATCTCCGAATACCAAATGCAAAATCAGAAGCACCTCTCACACCGCTCAGAAATGCCTTGATAGTATTGAACCAGAATAGTTAAACCCTATGCCTTCAGTTGTGGTTGAGCCAATAGTTGACAATGCAATCCCTGGACCAAGTCATGAGCTACAACCCTCTACTACAACAACATTTGTTCAAGAACTCCCTCTAACCCCTAAAGCTAAGAAAAGGAAAACCCTACCTTCTCTCTTTACACTACCCAGGACAAGAACTAGGTCAGAGCGATCCACTGCAACAATAGTTCCAGCCTCCACTATAACTGCAAGTACCTCAACTTCTTCTCCTGTGGCACCAACAACAACTCAAAACCCTCTTATTGCTATAAAAACAGTTCCAGCACCTACTGTATCTTCCAATGACTCAATTCAGAACACCAAACGTCAATATAAACGAGAATCTCAGAAGAGAATCGACAGAAGAAACCCTCCTCGTGTTTCAACAATAGTTCAGACCCCTACTGTCACTGCTACTGAATTGTCTCATAAAATAAAACATCATCCTACAAGAAAATCTAAGAGAGGCATCAACAGGGTTGTACCAGATGCTGCCACAGAGTGTCTTGATTTTTCTCATACTTAGACCTTACCAAAATTTATGGAGGTACGTATTCTAGGTTTCACCTTGTGCAAGCAATTTCAAGCAACCATTTTATCATTACAAGAGGAATGTACACGAGTTATAGCAGAATCATTGGCTATGCTTGATGATTTTGTTCAACACTCGATGAGTGATGAAGTACAGATTATATCAGACCCTAGCATCCCAAAATTTCCTCCTTGTATGATTGTCGAAGAACACCCTCCTTATGAGATTGCTGAAGAACGCCCTCCTTCTCCTAAAGAAACAAAAAAGAAAGACCATGTTTTTGGCTCCACCTTACCTAGGAGGGGAACTTGGTCAGCGAGGTCTATTAAAGCATCAGTTGGATGGAAAGATATGGAATAGGAAATACCTATTCTTCGTCCATTATCCTCCATTGTTAAAGAGACTGCCACACAAGAACCAATCCCCTCAAATAACACGACTGTTACACAAGAACCAGCTGCCCAGGATGACACCGTTCCATAAGATACAACCATCCCAAACTTAGTTGTTACACAAGAACCAGCTATCCAGAGAAATACTATTCCACAAGAACTAGTCAGGCCAGAATCAACTATTCCAAAGGAACAAGTCATGGGTGTATCTGCCACACCAGAACCAGTTACACAAAATAGTGAGGATGTGCCACTTGCTCAGCTTTTTGCTCAAATTGAGAAGAAGATCAAGGATACAGAAAATTCCAAGATTACTGAACTATTAAAGGAAAATGATAGCCTCAAAGTAGAGTTGGCTTCCTTAAAGGAAGAATTGTAGGTTGCTCGTTAGAAGAATCCAGAGGGGATATCCTTGGACATATTATACTCACAAAAGCTATTATGGACCAAAATAGAGAGCTCATGTGCTTTGAATGTGGTAATATTTATTTTAAGACGGGGTATAAAGTAGATAAAGTACCAGTCACTGGTCAGCCTGAAGAACCAATCAATATTTCAATCAAGACAGAATATGACCTTACTGCTCCACAAGAACCAGTAAGGCAGAGGAGATCTCAACGTAATAGAGTAGTTGTTGGTTCACCAACATCTCAAACACAAGAACCTCTGTTACACACTTGAAATAATTATGTTCTAGAAGACAAGGCAAGATGAACAAATTTTTGACATAACATATATTGGAGGGTACACACAGTTTTCCATACCGATACTTAGCAATTTGTCTTAGTAGTTTGCATGAGAGGAGTCACCTCCCTAACTCAGATTCAGTGTAAGGCTTGAAAGTGTTTTTCATGAGGACATGCAATGTCTTCAGTTGGGGGGCATGTTAGGACCCATAAATGTCCCTTTTTCACTATATCTTTTTCCCTTTCAACCTTAACATTTATATGCTAAATGCCTACTTTAGTGCTTGCTAAGACCCTTTTTCCCAAGGTATGAATAATTGATCTTACTTTGATATTATTATTTAATTAACATCTTTGATTGGTATTATTTCTCATATTTTACCCATAAATGTGAAACTAATGATCAAAATGTGTAAGACAACCAAGAATTGAAGAAAGATCGTTGTTGTTACACCAATTGATACAACTGTGCGCTAGTCCTGCATCTTGTTACACAACTAAAACAACTACACACCTTTCTTGGAAGCTGTCACTCTTGCTGCAACAGACGGCCACAAATCGTGGAAGTTGTTACACCAACTGCAATAGATGCGCACCAATCCTAAATTTGTTACACTCGCTGCAATAGATGGCCACCGATCCTGAAAGCCGAATCCTGAAGATTGATCCTCTGTCTTGCTGCAACAGGCGGCCACAAATCGTGGAAGTTGTTACACCAACTGCAACAGATGCAAAACAATCCTAAAGTTGTTACACTCGCTGCAATAGATGGCCACCGATCCTGAAAGCCGAATCCTGAAGATTGATCCTCTGTTGTTATACGTCTTGGCTCACACTGATTCTTTTTCTGGATTTTTTGAATATGACAGATCTCTTGTATCTTACGAACATCTTGAGAATCTGGGATTCTCAAGGCTGTTCTGAGTCCGTTTTGAACTGAATGATTATGTCTTTAAATAACATAGATTTTGTAATCATTGATACCGAAATATAGCTGTGGAACAAAGAGTGAAGAAAGAGCATATTGTATCTGAACCCTTTTGTGAATCAATAAAGAAGTGCATTGAGTTTCTTTAACCTATTGTAGCCTATTTTCGAGTGGATTTAGTGAGAAGGAAAGGGCCCACCTTCCTCACAGACTCCCCTCTATTTTGATGTTTTGAGTTTTAGATTAGTTACTTTGATTTGTGTGATTAATCTGTTTAGCATTCTTAGAGTACAATTGTTGTTACAGTTCAGTCCCTTCCTGTCAAATGCGCATCAGTGTGTCTCATGAGAATTAGAAGTCAAGTGTTGTATGCTGCTGGAGAATCATATTTCTGCACTAGGTAAAACTTTGCTTTCAAGTAAAAGTAATTAGAAGTGTGAATTTCCTTCCTGGAATTAAAGTAGATTTCTTTTCAGCAATTAGCACAAAATTCCCTTCTGCAAGAATAAAATAGAAAATTAGAATAAAACAGATAATCCAGGATTCTTATACACTCATCAGTTTAGATTTCAATTATGCAAGTGTGATTCCAATTCTGCAATAGTAGATTAGAACTCCAGTTGTGTTGGCAGCTTGTGTTAATGTTCAGTTTTCAAAAATCTGTTTCTTTCAATACTACAACTTGATTAGTGTTTTCTTTCATCAATCTAGCATAGACTGTGCACAATTATTTTGCAATAACAAAACTTCCCTGGGTTTGACAATTTATATTGAACACCTTAATTATCTATTTATTTAGACAATTAAAGTGCCCAACAATATACATGTTCATCCAATCATTCATCTGAAGACAATGTAGAATCTGATGGTTTTTCAAAAACCATGAGTCAATCTGAATAAGTGTATGAAACATTTTATGCATTTTTTATCCATATGATGTTTGTATGGTAACTAGAAATGAACATTTAACTTACGTATGATCTGACATGAAGTTATGAATCTTTTGTTATGTTTTATGAATGATATGTTTTTTATTATGGATACTATAATAAAATTTCTTAGCTCATATGTTTTGAATATGGACAATATAACAATACTTTTAAGAAATAATTTATGTTTCATTCAATGTAACTTGTATTTACTTTTTTTTATTAAAAGTAAAAAAGTTATTAAAAACTGACGTTAAAGTTTTAAAGTATATTGTGATATTTTTATGGAATTGTGTATTACCTTGTGCTTTGAGTGATAATAAGATTTAAAAAGTAAACATTTAACGGTTGATTTATGATTTTGTTTACAATAATGATGAGTTTTTTTACCACTTTATAAAAATGTGTCATTTTCATACCCCAATTTTAGAATGGGTGCTACTGGTAGAAGTACTTTTCAATTTGATGGTTGATTTTGAGATTTTTGTTTTAATGGTACCAAGTGCTAAAAATATGATTTCAAATTATCTAAAATTTTAATGTTAAGAAAAAAAAATCGAAAACATCCTCTTTTTTTAGGTGCTGATTTTAAGGTTTTCCTAAGCTACTGTCTAAGTTTTAAAGACCATGTTTGAAAATTGTTGTAATTTTTATCCCGTTTAAAAACATGGTGTTACCAGCAGCACCACATTTTGATTTGGGGGTTGATTTTGATGTTTTTTATGCAAAAATATGGGTTTTTTGGGCCAGAGTTCTCGTTTTGAGGTCACAGTTCTCATTAAGTCAGTAACTTTGTTGATAATATTATTTATATTTCGTAGGTCATTTCCTATGAAAATAATGTAATAAATTATGATAACTAGAGTATAAGTATAATCAAAAGATTCAAATTATAGATTTAGTCTACTAATTTGACCATGATCAAAAGATCCAAATTATAGATTTATTCTACTAAATTGACCTTGATCCCCTTTTCTTTGCATCAAGTACTGGTATCTTTCCTATTGACTCTATTGTCAACAATGCTTCTTACTTCCATCATTCTCTTAGAGGTCTTACTGTACCTCTCATTATATCCTACTAAAATGCTAATTCCTTGTGTTTGATATGAAAACTCACCCTCTTCTTGATTTGTGAGTACATTTCATAACGTAGGAGAAAGTGCTACTTAGTTTATACATCCCCATTTCCAAATAATCGACATAAGATTTCCTCCCACAAATCCTTGGATT
The DNA here is from genome assembly GCA_009831015.1 of Picea engelmannii. NCBI lineage: Eukaryota > Viridiplantae > Streptophyta > Pinopsida > Pinales > Pinaceae > Picea > Picea engelmannii. The sequence goes on from ML818817.1 coordinate 37,798, forward strand.
TTTCCCATCTTCCTATTTCACATCTCAACCCATGTGAATTTGTTATTTTTTGTTCTATTACATGTTTTTCATGCAATATTATGTCAATTTTCAAATAATTGTTCATTTTGATATCTTCTTGTGTATTGAAGTTGTTTATGCACTATTGTTTTTTTAATGTATTTTCTCCAATTTTGTTTCTTGTAGCTTTAATGTCACTGAATTTCCAAGACTTTCTTATCCATTGAGCACATTTTTTTTTTTTTATATATACCATTACTCAAACCGTATTTTTCACTATTAGTTCTATGTTTTCTTCTTCCTTTTAGCTCATATTATTCTATTTTAACTAAAAATACATCTTTTCCATGGATACCACATTTTTTTTCCGTACATAATTAGTACTCTCAAAACCTCCTGTTCCATTCGATATAGTCCTATTTTATCTAGGAGTATCTCATAAGAGATGATGTTTTTCATCTTAGACAATTTGTTATCGGGTGTTTTTGCAATCACTCAATCTAGTTCCATTTATTTTTGGATTTACATGGTCCCCACACTCCACATCCATAAAGGGGCATTGTGTAATGAGCTTACAAAAGATGGAGAACAATGTTTTCCATTTCCAAGTCTATGTTGTCCTATAGATAATTTTTGACAAGGATAATACTTTTCATCCTCCTTAGATAGTGTAATCCTTGTGCATTCACCACACCTTAGATTCTCATTCAAATATAGTCCCAAATATTTATAGTTTTGGGTTATTTTTCTTGATTTTTCAATGAGCTATGGCTCATGCATTTAATTAAATTTTCTATTTAGCTTTTAACTTGAACCATAACTACTGCAACAAACCAAGATCACAAGAAGAATAACCATGCACAAAAACACAAGAAGTATCCTAGGAAACCCTTCTCAACAAGGGAAGAAAACCTAGCCAATCGTTTGTTAAATTTTTCAAGAGAAAGACCTCCCACACCATCACCAAACCTAGCACACAAGAGGGTGTTGTAATTCTCATAATTTCAGACCACAACTTCTGAAATCATGAGATGACACATTGTTAAGTGTTTTTCCTCAGTGGGGATTCACCTTTATTTATATAAGACTTATCACATCAAATGATGTGTTTATTGGCATAATAGGGTCGACCTCAATAACTCAAAATATAATTAATAATTACCATATTAATTATCTTTTACATTAAGGTGGGGTCGACCTATACCCTTTACATTACAAATATAGGGTCATAGGTAAGTATGACTCTTGAAAATATATCAAGGGATATCATACACACATTAGTGCTCAACCACTAGGGGAACATCCATATGTCCTCAGCCAAAGGGATGTCTCTCTATCTCACCGTGTCTCATGAGATAACCACACTCACTAGTTCTCAACGACTAGGATCACGTTCACCTTTGCTCATCCACAGGCACGTCCAACTCAACATATATTCTTTCTCACTCTGTTACACATGAGAGTCATCTGGATTTCATCGTATCAACTCTTTTCTCAGAAGATGCTAATACATCGTTTCATCTTTGTATCAGAAAGATGCACCTAGCTCATGGGATTTCACACGTTCACCAGTGCTCAACCACATGCACTTCCAACTCAACAAATATTCTTTCTCATTGCATTACACAGGAGGATCATCTGGAGTTCATCTATACTCTCTGGAAGGAGGAGGCCAACACAACGTTACAGTTATGTCTCATATAGGAACCATACACCCAACTCAGGGGCTCTCTCTCAGGTCTGTGTCTTGGAGGATGTATCATGCAACTGTAATCATCAACATTGTTGTGAGTAGGAAATACCTCTACGGACTAGCACTTAGGGTTTTATTATGCATGCAGAAAAGACCTAAAGTTTCCTACTTTCTACCATCATCCTGGACCTAATCCCCATTATTCTTAAGAAAATACATAGTTAAGAAGATCAAGTGAGAATACCTTATTTTGGGCGTTTGATATCGATTCTTTTTCATGCTTGATCCCTCCTTTGACTGCAGCTCTCCTCCCAAGGCTGACTTTCATTCACACAAAACAAACAAAGAACTCCACATGCATTTGATATATAGATTAATGGGTTAGAGATTTAATCAACATGTATGCAATAAACCATGAAAACCTCATATGGTGGGTTGGGAAAAGTACTTATTTATTATTAACTTCAACAAATCAAATTGTAATGATGAAGCCGACCACTGCTCCACGAACCTGGTCCTGGGCTCCTCTTCAACTGTCCTCCAACTCCTTTGCTCAATATTTCTCTTTGCACAAGGATGGCTAAAGGTTGGGACAAAGGGAATGCACAATCAGGTATAGTTTCTTTACTATGATTCTCCTCTTCCAAATGGGACCCCTAACCTTTCTTTTATAGGCTAGAAGAAGATAGGAATTTGGTCGAACCCTCGGCCATGCATGGCCGAAAGGTTTAGTTAACTCACCCAAATTTGTGTGTTCCATCAGCAAATTTCCATTTTTTGTGCTTTTGTAGGTACACGTGGGTTGTTTTGGGTCAGCTATCATGTACACATGTTTAGTAATGGAGCAGGGCACGCGGGCCTTTATAAAAGGTGTTTTTAAGAAGAGTTTTTCAGCAATGCTTTGGCAAAGAAGGAATCTGAGATGGCCTGATGCCAGGTAAGCATGTCTGGTGAAAATTAGGGTTATAACATATGCCCCTAATGTTTGAGGTCAGAAGAGCATATGATGGACGAAATACATTAACAATCTTCACCAATGTGCCGAACAAGTGAGCCTAGGGACCAGAAATCGGGAGGTGTCGTCTGCAAAAATAACAATTGTCTCACCGAGGCAGGCATACCCATGCTCGGGATAAAATAAAATCATGGCTACCAATAAAATACATTGTAGATCCATGTCATATAACTATATAAAGCGTAGCAGTGAGCAATACACAACAGAGCTACATCTCGAAATCAAAAAGATATACGTGTAGAGTATCCATCTTCGTAGAAACTGATAAGGCCTGATGGTTGGAGATGAGGTCTTTAGAGCTCGAGCGACAACTTAAAAATCTTCAAAACTTGGGTAGGAGTGTAATATGAGTGTACGAATTCACTACCCATAGGTCTTCGATGGCTCGGCGGTCATGGACTAGAGAATCTTGATGATTAGACTGAAGGCTTCATTGATGTCGAACAAAGACTTGATTAGACGTTCAAGATGGTCGGGTATGAGGGAAAGAGACAAACTGCAGAGGGGTTGACTCAGGCTTGGTAAAACATTCCCCTGGACAACAACACGACAAATGATGAGACTCAAGCAACATGGCATTAACATAAGTTTACAAAGCAGAAGGCAATGCAAACTCTCCATATGTTTGGAAGAATAAGCAAATGGAGGAGGACATAGCTCTACCTAGCGAGAACAACTTCCTAAGGTCGTATTAAATCCTAGAGTTTGACAAACAAACAAACAAATGTGCTTTATCCAAGGGTGACTCATTATGCTGCCAATAAAGAAAATACTTTTCCCTTCCTCTTTTTGGGGTATATTTGATTTTTTTTGTCTTTTTCAATAATTTTGGAAAAAGAAATAAAATAATGTTACGTTACAAAGGAGGAACGAGTGTTACAAACATACAAGTTCAAGGCACAGGGACAAGACTGATGTTTAGAGTAAGGACACTCGAGAAAAATACTCCAAGGGCCCAAGGTGTCAAGACACAGAGACAAAGTGATACAGGGCTTGCATATAAGGCATGCTTTAGATGGTTCAGTTGAGAGCAACATGGAGCCGACATTAGGACAAAGACGCGGGTATGCAAATGCGATTAATAAAACACACAATGGTAATGTCCTTCGATGTGAGTTTAACGAGCCCAGAGAAGGTAAGTTCGATGGTTTTTCATATTTAGAGAGTCTGAAAAAATGTAAAAGGAGACTCCACTGGGGTACCTTTTTCGAAGGTAGTCTAGTCGATTCAAAAAAGGGGTAAAATAGCACCGACAAGACATCTATTCAAAACCATTTTAACGAGTGTGATAAAGACAAGATCACTCGGCCATTTTTTCATTTTTAAGGAGTCTAAAAAAAGCTTAACTATGGACTCCGTCGGGAATGTTCTTCTGGACCATTTTAACGAGTGTGAAAGAATAAGGTCACTCAACGATCTTTTCAATTTTAGGGAGTCTGAAAAGAGCTTAACTATGGACTCCGTGGGGGTTCCTTTTTCGTAAATTTAGTCCCTTAGGCCTGAAAAAAGGGTTAAAATGATACCTGAGAGTACTCTTCTAGAGAACTGAAGTTCCTTAGAGTATACCTTTTTTCGTACAGTTAACCGTCTGGACCAAAAAAGGGGTAAACTACCGCCGGACATATGTGACTTTCAAATTTCAGTTTAATGAACATGAAAGGCCACAAGATCACTTGACAATCTTTTCAAGTTTAGAGGGTTTGAAAAGGGCTTAAAAGAAGACCCGTTATGGATTTTTGGAGTCCCGAGGGTGAGGTCAAGAGTGAAAAGGAATCATGCAAATGAGGCTCAAACTTGTAATCAGGAAAAACAACAAGGACTCCCGAGCCTACAGTGATTAGAGACAGCATGGACACCATAATGCAACCATGATCTACCTAGGGCATCCATGTTCCAGTAATCTCTACCACCAACTCGCGACACTTATAAAGCAACAATGATGGTTCCATGTCGCAACCTGATGGGATCAATCCTATGGCAAAGGGATAAATAAAATGAGATACAAAATTCAAGGTGGAAACCTAACCTACATGCTCAAGTTGATCATTTGAGGTTTTTCCACGGGCCGTCAAAAGTTACCCAAAAATCCAAAAAATATGTCATGATACCCAATCATACCCTTTCAATGCCACTCCTGAATCACTCTAAATGGTTTTTGGTTTAAAGAAAATGATAAGGGGGGCCAAAAAAGTGACAAAAAGAGGCCAAAAAGTCTGTAAATAGAAGCTGGCAGCTCATTATCACCATTGTTGATTTGGAAATTGACTCTGGAGCCAAAAAAAAAACCTTTTGATAAAAGTGGTGATTCAAGGAGCTATAGTGGACAAAACGACCATCTGTCTGGACCAAGTAAGTATAAGCTCTCTCCTCTTGCAATTTCAATCTTTATTTATGCTTTGGGTTTCAAGTTTTGGGGGGGTGTTGACCTTCAAAAGGCCAGCCCTAGGTCCACACGGGCTGTCTTATGACAGGCCACGTGTACATTCGGGCAGAGTAAAAACTACACACGTGTACATGCGACTGTCATCATTACAGCACACGTGGACCCCCTTATTGAATGAAAAAAAAAAAAAAATAGGGGTTAACCCTCTTGAACTTGGTGTTTTGCAGGATGTATGTTCATTGGAGAGAAAGAGAGAATGAGGAGGTTAGTGAGTTGGTCGGGGAAGACCCCAATGTTGTGGCTGCCTTAATGCAATGCGAGCAACTCAAGTTATTCCTATGTCCTTTTATGCAGGCACAACCTAGGCTACTGAATGCCTTGGTTGATTATTGGCATCCTGATGCAGAGGCCTTTATGTTAGAGGGGTAGTCACTGGTGCCTATGACAGAGGACATATATTTTTTGACTTGCCTCTCCAGGAGAGGGGAACCAATCAACTTCCAGACATTTCCTTTGGGGCCTCATAACATATCATAATTGATAGGACTTTATTGTGAGGCTGGTACAGACCGATCGAGCTCACAGGTGCCCATAAGCAAGATCACCAACTTATCACTACATGCGATTTTGTTTCTTATTGGGCGGATGACTGGTTCTGCGGCTCTACATCAGGCGTCCCGTGCACAGATGAACTGTGCATTCTAGTGCTTAAATGCATAAATATTTGACTGGAGCACTACACTACTAGATTGTATGAAGAGGCAGTTGACAGATTGTCGGTCGCAGACACAAAGGAATTTAGGGTTCAGGACCATTCTATGCTCTTTCTTCTTTGAAAGAGTTCTAAGCTTCAGTCCTCGAGTAGTGGTACGAGGACATCAGGCGTCTCTTCCTGCAGTTTGTAGATGGGCAGTGTTACTGCCATGACAAGGTGTTGGAAGGACCAATGAGTCCTTTGACGATGATTTCTTCGCTTGGTTGTCACGACAAATCCCAGTCATAGAGGATTACCCTTATGCTGGGATTGATTTCTCGAGAGATCCTGAGATACCAGTATCTCCTGGTGAGGAGTGATGAGAGATGGGTAAGTTTACATCATTGTTTTGTTGTTTTTTTTTTTTTTTTTGTGAAACATATGTAATTTTTATGTTGTTTTTTGTTATATATCGTTATTTTTATACCAAAGTATTTGACGGATATGTGTCTATTGTGTGTAGATGTGGGACCAGTGCGACCTGCGGACTATGTGAGGAACAAGCGTCCTCCTCAACCAGGGGCCGCACCTGCCACCGCAGGGGGACCAACATTAGCAGGAGAGATTCCAGTTGGGGAGGCTAAGAGGGTGTTAAGATGAGTCGACTGAAACTTTAATTCGCTCACCCGCACGGTTCCTATGGTAGAGATTAAAGATCTGCCACCATATATGCAGCCTCATGTAGTGGGGGCACCACAGACGTGGGTCCGATTGTTTCGGCATTTGGAAAACGTTGTTGATCAGTACAACAGAGCCCACAGGCCCTGAACTTAGTTAGACTTTTCACATGTCGAGAGCACTGATTGTATATATTTTTTGAGGGCATAAACCTCATGACTCGTTATTAGTCATACTTTTGAGGCGCTTGCATCCACCTATGTACTCCGGTGACTATGATATTATATATGGATTTTTATGTCTTTTTGTGTCTTATGGATCATTTTTTCTTTTAAAAGTGTATTTACATGTTTATGTGTATATTCTTTCATATGTGTGTGAGAAACCAATATAAAATTTGATTAGCTAGAGTATCTGTAATTTCGTTTAATCTCCTAGGAACATGAAAATATGTAATATAATCAAAGCTTTGTTCTAAGAGACATACCCTAAGGAATCATTGGTGTAAAGTCGGATCATGAACACGGTAGACTCTATTTAAATGGGACACAACCAACTGAGCGTCTAGATAGACCCGAAGATGATAGATACCAAATGACAGGGCATCACGGAGCAACTCAATAACTACACTATACTTAGTGACATTTTTTGTGGTGTCACCTAAGCATATACCTCCGGAAGATAATAACTGGCCTCGAGGTGTAAAAATTACCCAAGCTACGGAGGAAAGCCTCCGAGTGTGCCGGCTAGCACCGTTTGCATACCCAATGAATACCCCATATTCACTTGACATCTGCCATAGTGACGAAAGACAACATAAAAAATGACACGTCCATAATACTAAAAGAAACTAGAAAGTAATAGTACAAAGAATATACATATGTTACAAAAAGTTACCCATGGTGACCTGCCTATGAATAATACTTCTTGAGGTAGATCCCATTTCTAGGCTCTGCCAAAGCATTCCCTTTAAAGTCAACTAGATGATAAGCACCCTTTTTTAGAACATCTTTTATGACAAAAGGTCCGAACCACATGGGTTTGAATTTTCCTGCACCCAGGGGGTCCTTATCTTGGTCATAGACCAGGAAAAGGTCACCTTCAGAGAAAATCCAAGGACGAACAGATTGATCATACTGACACTTGAATTTATGTTTGTGAGCCTCATTGGTTAGGGCCGCATCATGACACTGCTCATTGAGCTGCTCAAGGTATAATAACCACTCTTCAAGTGGAGAAGTGTCTGGCAATAATTGTACTGCCAACTTTAGGGATGGGATCTGACATTCGATAGGCAAGATTTCTTCCATCCCGTAAATGAGTTGAAAAGGTGAGAAACTGGTTGCAGTCTTAATAGACGTTCGGTAAGCCCATAATGTTGAGTATAACATCAAATGCCAATTTGACTTGGCTGAGTTGATCGTTCGCTGTAGGATGGTCTTAAGAGATTTATTTATAGCTTCCACCTAACCATTTGCTTGGGGGTAGTAAGGTGACGAATGTTCTTTCCGTAACCCAAGATTTGATGTTAACTCGGTCATCATCTAGTTCTGAAGGTGACTGCCATGGTCAGTGACAATCTCTCTTGGGATGCCGAACCTTGCTATTATCTGGTTGAATAAAAAGAGATCCACAGTATCTCCATCATCTTTAAATGTTGGCATAGCTTCGACCCACTTCGTGAAGTAGTCTACGACTAAAATGATATAACGGTGCCCCCTTGTGGAAGGAGGGTTGCATGTAGTGTAATCAATCCCCCACTTGGTGAAGGGACCAATTGTGATGATAGGAAACATGGGAGCGGGATGTGCCCTCATCCTCCGAGAGAATATCTGACACAGTTGGCACTTCTTGACCGATTCGATACAATCTTTGATTAGTGTTGGCCAGAAGTAACTAGCTCTTAAAATCTTTTGGGTTGTTGCCAACCCAGACAAATGACCGCCATAAGCTCTGGTATGGAAATCGTTAAGCACGATAACTACTTCTTCATGAGTGAGACATCGGTGCAGGATGCAGTCTACACCTCTTCTATACAACGTATCATCAAGTATGAGATAATTCTTAGCCTGATGGCGTATACGTCGATGCTCATCATGAGAAGCAGAGGTGGGGCACTTCAAAGTCTGGAGATAGATAAGTATATCTCTGTACCAGGGATCCGAAGATGTGATCAAAAACATATCTCCTCTGATAGGAAACTCTTCAGGCACAACATCACCCGACTCAACCAGAAGTTCTCATATAAGTTTTGCGAAGAACAGTGACTTTTTGGATTTCGCTGAAACAAAATCTAATTCAAACTCCTAGAGGACGACTATCCATACACTGATAATTATGCCTATTACCCGTCGTGTCAACATGTACTGGAATGGATTCACGACAATAATGACAGTGGTCTTGCGAAATAGAACATAATGACAGAACCATTGAACAACATGGACGGTTGCCAATGCAAGTTTTTTGATATGAGAATAATTGAGTTCCAGTCCTACTAGGCCTCGGCTCAGGTAGTAAATCACATATTCTGAGAACAAGTCATCTTCCTGAACTAAGACCATGTCGATGGTTGACTCTGCTGAAACTAGGTATAATAAGAAATCTTTGTTATAGTTAGGTGGCCGAAGCAGAGGGGCAGTCGTGAGGCCATGTATCAATGCATCAAAAGAGCGTTGAGTGGCATCGTCCCAATGAAAAGGAACGTCTTTCTTCAGTAAGTGCATAAATCCCTTTGTGATCTCAGCATAGTTGGCGATGAAATGTCTTAAAAATTTTTCCTTGCCCTGTAGACTCTGAAGTTAAAGGATTGTGCGTGGGGGAGGCAACTGAATTATTTCCTCAACCTTGAGAGGATCGACCATGATCCCTGTTGTTGACACTATGAAACCTAACAAATGTCCCGATGTTATGAAAAATATGCACTTGTTTGGATTCAAGCGAATTCAGAAGTGGAGACAACGCTCAAAGATAATTCAGAGGTGTGTGGGATGATCCGTTTTCTTGTGAGATCAAGATGATAAATCATCTAAAAAGGCCTCGACTATATGGTTAAGGTCATGGAAATAAAAAGACATGGCCCGCTGAAAGGTCTCTCCAGCATTTTTGAGACCAAAGGGCATCTTACGATACACGAATGTACCCCATGGACAAATGAATGTCATTTTGTGCTGGTCTTTAGGTTTGATTTGTATTTGATTAGATCCCAAAAAACTACCCATGAAAGAGAAGGCCTCACAACCCACACATTCATCAATTATATGTTCGATGAATGGTGTGGGAAAATTATCTTTTGTACAGGCCTTGTTCAAATCATGGAAATTTGTACATACACGAATCATGCCTTGTTTTTTATTGACCGACATAGGATTTGACACCCATTGGGTCAAATGGATAGGATAGATGAAACCGGATTTTAGTAGTTTCTCAACTTCAACCTTAATGGCTATTGCTTTCCTGGGATTAACTGGATGAATCTTTTGTCGAACAGGTTTGGCATCTAGATAAGTTGTGATTTCATGTTCGACTATTTTTGGATCGATGCCTGGCATTTCCTCGTAAGACTAGGAAAAAACGTCGTGGAATTATTTAAATAGATCTGTGTAGATTTGAATCTCTCTACAGGAGTAGTTAGCTTTGACGAAAACATTCTCCACGATGCCAGGGGTTCTGAAGATATTGATTGGTATGGTTTTAGCGATGGTTTCCATATTAACCTTAGCATAGACCTCGTGTGTAGCTAAGGGATTAATAGGACAAGGTCTATCTCCAGTCATAGTCAAGGTGAATTCTCCAGCTTCGATTCTGCTTAACTTTGAGAGGAAGTATGATCTATGATGAAGATCATCCTAGGGTTTGGTTGGACTAGTCATTGCTTCAATTACTGCTTCATCAGAGGGTAAGACTAAGTCTAATGAATCAATGTCAGCAAAAGAACCTTGAGCCCAAATAGGCTCTAGAAGTAGATCTAACTTTGTGCAGGAGTTGGATCTGCATTGGCTGAAGCTTGCTGGACTAAAGAGTATGCTACTTCAGCTGCGGACAAGGGCATGGACATGCTTGGGTGCCCTGTCCCATCCATCGTGGACGATGGGGAAGGAAGTATCCATAGATCGTTGAAGTAATTCATGTGAAACAACGAAACTTGGAAAATCTCAACCTTATGGTGGTCGGATATGAACTTGACATCACCTTGAGGGGGAGGGTAATCGAAGGTACCCATCAAATATGGGCACAAACCAACTCCTACATTGACTATGCCTGGTTGAGGATTATCAATCATTGGGACCATGGACACCCCCAATGAAGGGTCAGGTCTGGAGAAAGACAATTGATCAATGGTCACAATCCGGTCCTCATGTGGAAACAACAAGACCTGAAAAACTGTAGCAACCACTGCTTGCATGGCATAAGTCCAACTCCTTCCTAACAAGAGTTTGTAGTTGAGGGACATGTCGACTACTTCTACCTCGACACACATGGTATTCCCTCCTAACTGCACAGGGAAAGAGGGAATGATACCATGTGGTCGGAATGAACGACCATCGAAAGCAGTGAGAAGAGTAGGTGACAGAGACAAAATAGGCTAGCTAATGGCCTTCCAACATGCCAATGACATGACACATGTCAAGGAGCCCTCATCAACCACCATGCGGAAAATATTTTGAGTAAAAGTTTTCATGGGGTGAGCCACTACTATCTGAAATGCTACGTGGTAAGGTAGACAAGCTTTTAAGTCAGTTGTATCTAACATGATGGTACCCAGATTACAAGTCTCGGTAGATCCTAAAGCGGTTAACAAATCTTTCCTCTGGGAAGGGAAACTTTGGAGGACCTCCAAAGCAGACATCGCACAAGGGGTTTGAGACAAATCCTCCACCATATAATAGTTCTGGGCGGCCCTTGCATTTGGGTTGTGAGAAGCTTTTTTGAACGTGCTTTTTGGGATGCATGTCATTGTTTTTCCCAAAGTCTTCTCAATCTGTAGAGGAAGAGATGGGAGTTTGGATTCTTTTCCCTTCTCAGAAGTGCTTGGTTTACTATATTCATGCACTCTATTCGATATAAAAGCATCACCCTTCATCATATACACATTCGTGGATGCAGGATTGTTCGAAGACGGAAAGGGTCCTTGACTACCCCCTTCCACACTTGTAGAGGTTTGGGTTAGGTTTTTCCCATGCTGAAATGGATTGGTTAACACAATAGGATATTGTTGTGTCACAAAATTTTGGGCCTTTGCAATCCGAAGACATTGGTGGGTCGTGTGGTCTTCCGCGCACAGGTTGCACGAATACCTCGCCTTTCGTTTCTCAGTGTTTCCCCTGCCAACATTATTGGTGGGTTTCTTATTCCCCTTACCCTTCTTTCATTGTTTTTTCTTTCCTTCAGGCTGCTGGGTGGCCTTTGGATTTGTCGATTGCACTATGTGTACATCCAACATTTTAGTTGGGGGAGAAGCCAAAATAGTAGTTTGGTTGGCCGCTATGTGTTATATAGAAAATTGTTGCAATTTCTTCGTCAATTGCTCAACGGTCTTTGTTTGTGATAAACCAACAATACCATCGGCATGTGGTCTAGATCTTTGTCTGGTTTTATCAAGTATTGCGCATGGCACATCTGGGAAGATCTCGTATAACAAACCATATTGAGAATAGATTAGCTCAAGCTGTTGAGCTCTCATGATGGTGTCTTATTCGAAAAATACTCCTGACATCACGACGTCTTTGGATAACTGTGGGACCACAGACTTAAGGAACCACTCGAGTAGGAATGCTGGTGGGACTAGCACCTTAATTAAACTCTTTTGACGTCTCCATTCTTGGATGTGATCAGAGATATGGTCCGCTTTTATCTATGCAAAATTGGCCAACAATTCTATGCCAACATCGTATCTCACAGGTAATTGGAAATGGTTTAGGAAAGCCATTGCCAATTCGCTGAAGGAAGAGTATATTGAGCAGTCGAGTACAATGTACCATTTCGTGGCACTCCCAATGAGAGTACGTTGAAACAATCGCAACTGTACGGAGTCGTCTTTCAATGAGTTAGATGAGCACCAAATATGGAAGGTAGTCACATGATCTCCTGGATCTTTAATGTTAGGATTGGCTTCGAAATTTGGTATGTCCGAAGGAAACTTCGTCGGCATAGGGGTCCAACACGGATCGTGACAAATAGGGTCATTCAACAACATTTTCAAGTCTTTCAAATGCAAGGCTTCCATGAAAAGTCGTTTGGGTTGTTGGTGATAACCTGGGAAAAAGGGACCTGGAGTTTGACTGGCACTAGGTTGTCAGGAAAAGTTCGGCTGCTGGCCTGGGTTCTAGTAAAAACCATGGCCATGACCAGCATATGGATTCTGCATGTGAGGAGACATCATTGGTTGATTCCAAAAATAGGACGTAGATGGTTGGGCATGCATTGCATTCATAGGACTTTGGGAAGGGTTTCCCCATGCCGATCCCGTGGGGATAGGAATAGTACCTTGTCCGGGGTTCCATTGATTGTGAAAATAATTGCCCCAGATCAACATTCTTGATGAGGGAACGGATCCCTGCCAAGTATTCCAAGGCCCTGATGCGGAAGAAGTTCCTGGGTTTGCCCCATGTGCAGGAATAGTACCCTACATAGGAATAGGTTGTCCAAAACCAGGATTTCCCCCAGTCGGGAAAGATGCTGACGAGAAGGCATTGTTACCAAATGCACCAAACAAAGAAAACAATTTTGAACATACCAGCATATTATGCGAAGGTGGTCCTTGACTCGCTGCTCCAAATAAACTATGGTGTGCAGGTGGCCCGGCGGATTGTTGATGCGTGCCACTGAGCGAAGGGGATGAAGGAGGTATATGACCTCCTCTGTAAGGGAAAGAATAAAAAGGATATGAAGTGCCCCCCATGTGGCCTTGTAGAGGAGCGTTAGAGCTCCCTATGCCCAGACCTAAAGTCTGTGAAGTGGAGCAGGAAAGTACATGACTTGTACCTGAGCTAGGCATCCCGTATGAGAATGGAGGGCCTGTCGCACTTGGTGTGAAAGGGGTTGTGGCCGCCGCCATAGATGAGATCATACCACTATGCGAGGTAAAGGTGGTCGAGACCATGGTGGCTCAGATCGATGACGGTGGGTTAAGAGGTGGAAACTCTCCTGTGGTGACAACCGTAGTGGGAATTGAAGAATTCCTAGAAGGAGTGACAACATTTGTTTCCATAGATACGTGGGACATTGTTTGGCACTCGTAAGGGTGAATCGATATGATGATGGGTGCCAAAAAATCAATGGTTGGAGTTTCAGGTGGAACAAGAGCGTTCGCTCCAAATTCTAAACCGGTCATTTCTTCCAGATGTTGATTGGGCACAATTTCTTGTGACCCGGTCGCTTCAAAAGACCCTTGTTGGTCTAGCTTTCGCCTTAGTGGTGGCAGAGGTGTCTCTAGTGTAACTGATGATAGGCCCAGAAGCCTTTGTGATTGGTGGAGCTCATGATCCTCCACTATGTAAGAATATCAAACACACTCTAGGGCTTTCTATTCGTTGAAAAAACAACACACACTAAAAAAGTCCCTATAAGATAAAACAAGCAAACACTAAACTAATTGGAAGAATAGTTACAACAACCAACACTAGAGAAACTTACCGGTGCAAGTGAAACTCGAACACTAAAGCACCCTCTAGGTATACTCTGCAAAGCGTGGCCTGATGTCTATCCTAGGTACCGCGGTATACCCCCGCAGTCACCTGTGTATGTCTCTAAAAAGATAGGCAACTAGGTTGCCAGTGCTTGAACAATCACCAGGCGGGTACAATCGTAAGCCGGGTAGACCACAATGAGTAGGTTATTGAGCCTGAAACCTATCAAGGGTATCGAAAGCAAGTGGTCCGAAAGACAACTGAGGACCTCGAACGGATTCGAGACCCACAAAGCTCCGTGGCAAATGCAATCGACGGAATCCCAAGACAAGCTCTCTATATGTGTTCTCCACTACAATTGGTCCAGCTTGGGAGGGGTTATCTCTACTACCTTCCCACACGCGACCTCATGTTTATCCCCTGTGTTAGAGGGGGGTCCTGGATAACTTTTACGATACTGGACTTTGACACTCCCTAACTCAGACTCCAATGTTTGATTTTAATGGCCTTGAAGAGTTTCCTCTCTAACCTAATTCAAGGCCCTAACCCTAAACTAGTTGGTTGACCCTACAAACATAAAAAGTCTGATGAATTTTAGATTTAGCATTAATTTTTATGGATTTTCTTAAGTCAAAGGTTATGAAAGTGAAACTAGTGATGTTTGAAAGACGAAAGCAAAATAAACAGAAAGATGAAAAAAAAAAACCTTTACTTAACACAACTCTTGAACAACAAACTCAAAGAAAGATTTCACTCGACTATGAGCTAATTATGATCTAAGTAACAAGAACTTATGAAAGAAAAGACTTTTCCCTGGTTACTAATGCAAAACAACACTTTTTAACCAAACAAAGAAATATTTTTTTTATTTTTTTATTTGAATGCTCACAAAGCAAAAAGGAAAAATATCAACAAGTCAAAACCAAGAGAACTTCTGGCCGAAGTGCAGATCGCAAAGAGTCACTTTAAAAATCACACACAACCAAATTAAAATTGGAGTCTCACACTTGTCTAAAATCCTATAAAATAAAATTTTGAGGAAAACTTCTAAATGGAAAAAGAAATCTATTGTTGTGATCAAACCTAAGTTATTAACCGCTATGACAGAGACCCAAAAACCTGAGAGGTATAAATCTTGTCAAAGGAAAGGATGACTGCCTCACCTTCAACAACAATTATCTCCACAAGCACAATGCTGACAGTTCAACAACAAGCGTGTGCACGTGAGTTGTGTAAAGTTAGAGCACGTGTACACACGTACTGGCCTTATACAGGCCACATGTATATATGAAACTCTGAGACAAATGAAAAACCAAGCAAGCCAGCCCAGGCAGAGACTATTGGTACTGAGAACCGGAATATCTTGAAGACTTAGACACTTACTTTAACAGAAAAAGAAAACAATTCAAGGAAAACTTCATAGAACAAACCAATCCGAGGTGAAACCTAAGCTATAGACTGCAAACAACAAAGACTATAAAGAGTTCTAGAAAACCCCTGAGAAGGACTAATTCTGATAGGGAAGAGGATGACTGCCTCTCTAAAATAAATTTTCTGGAATCATACACGCGACTGATGCTTCCTCAGCTAGCGTGTACACGTGGGTTGTGAGAATGTAGGGTGTGAGTACACACGTGCAGACCTTATACAGGCCATGTGTACCTCTCTCGGTTTCAGAAGAAAAAAAAAATACAGTCAAGCAAAGAAACAAAGATAACTGGTATGGAAGACCAAAATCTCTGTTATCTCAGACCATTGCAGAAACTTTAAAAACAGGAAATGAAACCAGTTCTTAAAAATACCCAAAGAATATTCCCATAAACCCTAGAGATTTCCCCAGTATGGTCACCAATTCTATTGTGAGTGGGAAATCCCTCTATGGAATAACACTTAGGGTTTTATTATGCATGCAGAAAAGACCTAAAGATTCCTACTTTCTATCATCGTCCCGGACCTAATCCCCATTATTCTTAAGAAAATACATAGTTAAGAAGATCAAGTGAGCATACCTTATTTCAGGTGTTTAATATCAATTCTTCTTCATGCTTGATCGCTCTTTGACTACATCTCTCCTCCCAAGGCTGACCTGCATTCACACAAAACAAAGAAAGAAATCCACATGCATTTCATATATAGATTAATGGGTTAGAGATTTACTCAACATGTATGCAATAAACCATGAAAACCTCATATGGTGGGACGAGAAGAGTACTTCTTTATTATTAACTTCAACAAATCAACTTACAATGATGAAGCTGACCACTGCTCCACGAACATGGTCCTGGGATCCTCTTCAACTGTCCTCCAACTCCTTTGCTCTATATTTCTCTTTGCACAAGGATGGCTAAAGGTTGGGACAAAGGGAATGCGCAATCATGTATAGTTTCTTTACTATGATTATCCTCTTCCAAATGGGACCCCTAACCCTTCTTTTATAGGCTAGAATAAACTAGGTATTTGGTCAAACCCTCGGCCATGCATGGCCGAAAGGTTTAGTTAACTCACCCAAAGATGTGTGTTCCATCCGCAACTTTCCTTTTTTCGTGCTTTTGTAGGTACACAGGGGTTGTTTTGGGTCAGCTAGCATGTACACGCATTCAGTAATGGAGTAGGGCGCGTGGGCCTTTATAAAAGGTGTTTTTAAGAAGAGTTGTTCAACAGTGTTTTGGCAAAGAAGGAATCTGAGATGGCCTAATGATAGGTAAGCATGTCTGGTGCAAATTAGGGTTATAACAAACACTCTCTCTCATCTAAGGAGGCATTCTCCATTAGGCCAAGTCTCACACAGAAGTACTCGAACTTTTTCTTGGTTGTAGTCATCAACACCCCTCTCAGTTAGAGAGGTATTCTTCACCAAGCCAGTTTGGTGAAGATGCCTGCAATCTTATCATGTGTAGGAAGGTACTGCACGTGTATTGCATTCCTTTGCATCATGCCTCTGAAAAATGATATTTTATCTCAATGTGTTTCAATCTATCATGAAACACAGGTTTCTCAAAGAGCTTCACACAACTCTAGTTATAATCACAGAATCCATCTCATGATCAAGTAAATATGTTAGAATCTTATGAAGCCACACTGCTTCGCACACTCAATGATATATAATATGCTTCTGTGGTACTCAAGGCCACAGGGATTTGTTTCCTGATGCACCAGGAAACCATGGAAAAATATTAGGTCAAATAACAACCAAATATGCTCTTCCACTCCACTGTACTCTTTTCTCAATCTGTATCAGCATATCCCTACAAACTCAAGTTCACACTAGAGGCATATCTTAGTCCATATCCAATTGTGCCTCGTAAATATCTCAATACATGCTTTACTTCTATCCACTGATTTTGTCTCAGCTGACTCATGGATTGACTAAGCACATCTGTTGCATAGCATATATCAGGTCTGGTGTTAACTAGATACATCAATGATCCAATTAGTTGCCTAAATCATCATCATTTATTTTTCATCAAATCCATCACCATCGGTGTAGACATTGATTTGCATTCTGTCATACTAAACTTATTTAATATCCCCACTGTATATTTTCCTTGACTTAGGAAAAGTCTCATTGGTCCTCTGTCATACTTCTTGTCCCAAGAAGTAGTGCATCATACCCAGATCCTTCATCTCGAAATCAAAAGTTGAGGCTTGCTTGTATCCATCAATACGACTTTATGAATAAGTCATCAAAATCGGGCTCTCGTCACCAACAATGTAATAGTATAGGTTTGGATCAACAAAATTCTTGTTGAAACCCAAAATCATCAAGAATCCATCTATCTGATGTAGTTTCCAGCTCATGGATGGTACTACATATGGAAGTGCATCAGGCTATTAGATCAATATGTCTCATCATATCTCACTCCATCTACTTGTGATAATCCTCTAACTACAAGTCTTGTTTTGCATTTATCGACACTTCCATCAATTGCATGTCTTTTTGCCTCTTGCAGAGTTTGTCAAGCCCATACATGCCTTTTATGACCTACTGCAATGTCCCTGGGAATATCCATTGGAACAACTTGATCAATTGTATCAATGGTTATCTTCCTCTGGATTGTTGAAGAGGAAGAAGGTATTCTCTCTCTTTATCAATTAGTTTGACTCCTTCCAAGTCAAGTGACTCCCTTTGAAGTCTGAAGGATGAGCATTTTCCTTTGATGTTAACCCGCCTTAAACAAAAAGATAAACAAAAGGAAACAAGACAATGATATCTCCTAGAGGAGATTCATGAGTACATCTATATAATCAAAACATTTGTTTTCACAACTACAACACCTACTTGTAATGTAGCAACCTTAGAGATGTAGGTTAGAGGCATGCTAATTTAAAACAATCAAACCTGGAGTCTTCACTTCCAGTGTGTTGCTCTCCTGAATGCACTGATACCTCTCTAGGTCCATGATTGCACCAAGGGTTTCTTCCTCCTACAATTACCCTTATGAAAATTATGCAAATAATATATATACAAGTGCATACCTCAGAGTGTACACCAATGGAGGTTCTGCTTGTTTGTGTTGTAGACACCTTGTATGATACAAGTCTTTGCATCAACCTTGTAGCTCAAGATTGTAATCAAGGCTTTATTGTTGTTTTTAGATGACATAAGTAATAATGAGAATCTCCTTGATGTTAACCAATGTCTTCATTTTCTGAAATACCCTTGAGCTGCTAACACAAATATTTAAGGCCAAACACTTCAAGAAATCACTTTTGTTGTCTTTCGGATTTGGTCCACTCTTGTCACCTACAAGAAACTCTAGATGAAGTATTTTCCAAAGTGATATATTCTCACGATAGCCCAGTGTAACTTGAACTTTGAATTTCCTTTCAACAAACAATACTTCTCTATCATTAGACATAGTTACACCAGACATTTCTTTTGGTGGAACTACTTTCAACAATTTTTATTGTAACAATGTGTTGATTTTAGGAAAGGGTAGCTCTTGCTCTTCTTTAGCAAGCACTATTTACCAATATCTTCAATTCACTTAGGCAAGAAATTTTAATTTTTTGTGCAGAGAAATTCAAGAGTAGATGGAACATCATAGAAAAGACATCAACAACATCCTTTTATAATTTTTGGGATATACACCAGCACCACCATTAAATACTTGCATTAGTATATGACATGAAAAGATGACAATATGGAGCAATAGGACAATAGAGATATAACTCATAAATTTGACTTGTCCACAATTCTTTGTAACTATGTTGTCATAGGTCTGTAATGTCACTCAAATGGTCCTTAAAACTGTCCAAAATTTCCTCTTAAATCTGCTCAGATATATACCTCATGTTTGTCAACGAATTTTCCTCGGGACTGTCAAATAATGGCTCCCTCGTAGTCTACGATTTTATTTATGGATGTGGCAGCCTCAACCAAGTCTACGCACATGTT
Organism: Picea engelmannii; assembly: GCA_009831015.1. Lineage (NCBI taxonomy): Eukaryota > Viridiplantae > Streptophyta > Pinopsida > Pinales > Pinaceae > Picea > Picea engelmannii. Next base: position 57,284 of record ML818817.1, read on the forward strand.
TTAGGGTCCCTGTCGTGGGGGTTCTCCTAGATGTAGCAGCCTTAAACTTCACCAAAAAAATACGGATACTACCTTAGTTACTTGTTTCCAGAGGTCTGCAATTTTTGGTTTTAAGTCTACAAGTTTGTGGTCATAATATCCCTTAGTGGCTAACCCAAAAAAACTTGTGGCTAGCATGCCGATCCTATCCTAGGCTGTGGTTGTTATCTCTTTTGCTAGCAGGCTAAGGCACCAAGGAATAAGTGGCTTCCCCCCATGTTGTTCAAAATTTCGACCCTTTATTTTACCACATATTTCTGGGTTGCAGTTTTGTTGTAAGGACTCTAGACATGGGTACGACCAAGACTAGTGGTTTGCGGCCAGCTATAAGGTTTCTTTGAATTGTGGCTTGGTCCGTGGGTCCTCTTCAAGCCCGCGACTAGTTTCTCCCTTAAGACCTGCAGCTGGAGCTTCAAGCCCTTTTCCTTTTGAAAGTGCAAGTGGTCATCTTCAGGACTTTCTCTAATACCATGTTGATTTCTCAATGAGCTATGGCTCATGAATTTAATTGAATTTTTTGTTTATCTTTAAACTTGAACCATAGCTACTGCAACAAACCAAAATTACAAGAAGAATAACCATGCACAAGAACACAAGAAGTATCTTGGGAAACCCTTCTCAATAAGGGAAGAAAACCGAGCCAATCCTTTGCTATATTCTTCAAGAGAAATACCTCCCACACCATCACCAAACCTAGCACACAAGAGGGTGTTGTAATTCTCATAATTTCAGACCACAACTTTTGAAATCATGAGATGACACAATGTTAAGTGTGTTTCTTCAATGGGGATTCACCTTTATTTATATAAGACTATTCACATCAAATGATGTTTCTATTGGCACAATAGGGACGACCTCAATAAATCAAAATATAACTAATAATTACCATATTAATTATCTTTTACATTAAGGTGGGGATGACCTGTGTTGGCGACGGAAGTCACTCCTGTATTGCTTGCAGGAGCAGAGCCCGACACCCATCAATTTTTATGTCACGATTTAATAAATGGGGGTGGTCGAATGGAAAGAGACCCAGGAAAGAAGCATTGACACAGGAACCAAGGTCTGGTATGTAGAAAGCAAGGGAGGTCTTGATCCAACTTCTGTCAGTAAACTGATTAAGGGGTGGTATATGGAAGACTTGTGAGAAGGGTGAGCAAGACTGCCTTGGGCAACAGGCCTTCGGAAGCTTGAGGAAGAAAAACTCAAAAGCCAAGATCCTCTTGGTCCAGAGTTTCAAGGAACTGAGGGGTGACTCGATTGGATCCTCCAATTCCAAGTCGTTCAGCGCAAAGAAAATCACAGAAACCGATTAGAAACAATGAAACTGTTACAGTGATCCAACCTACATCATCCTATAACAGCTACAACTCGACTGGATCCTCCAATTCCGAGTTGTTCTAACATAGTAAACAAAGAGATGGAAAAGAGGCTGACATCCAGAAAGTAAGAAGTCTCCAATGCCTTATACATTAACCAGAGTGACTAGCGTTGCATCAAAACTTTACAATCGGGAGCATTGCTCAATCATCGATGCTTACCAAAATGGAGAAAATGCCTACATATACTCAAAAACAACAAAAATAGAAAAAACAAGACGCTGCATTAAAAACATTGCGTCTGCATGTCTTCTGACAGTCTGCGCATGCAGACTCTGGCCGATCGTGCACCCAAGACAGACGCTAATAGATTTCGGACTGTCCTGCTGCAAATGAATCGACCAGCTTTAGTCCTTTGCTGGACTTTCTTTTTATGGCGGAGATGATGCCCAACCACCAACAACAACCATAATAACTACTTTTTTGGGACTGGGGATAGCCTCGATCAACCCTACCTTCTGGGACATGGAGGTCTCCTAATGGTGCCACCTGGATTAGCTGAACGGTCTCTCTTTGGATGCTGCTTCGCTGGACTGATGCGAGGGACCCCTATGGCGGATGCGAAAAAAGGTATGATGGGAGTGATGGTGTCAACACGGTGGAGGCAATGGAGAGGAAACGAGAGTGGTGACATAAGATGAGGAATTCCATGCAGTCTGAAAAGGAAAGAGGAGGAAGGAATGTGGAGTGTGAGGGTACAGGTGGACACAGAGTAAAAGGAATGATCATACAGGTGGAGGTGACTGGGAGTGAGAGGGACACATGGTAGAAGGCGAGAGGGCGATGAGCTGAGGAGGGGCCATGTGGATGGAGAGAGGGAAGTTTGACATATGACAGGGGAAGAAGGAGGAGGTAAGTGATTTGGAAGAAGTGGGGGCAGACACAATGAGGAGGCACCACGTTAATAGGGGGAGGATGGGACAGAAGGTGACAAGTTAGGAAGCCCCCCCCATACCTTTATTAAAGTCATGATAGCAAAGGGGGCCGGAAACAACCTCAGCCGTTGATCCGGGCACTCTGATCATAGCCATCGGAGAGGTGCGCCCTTGATTCTGGACCCCCCCCCCTCCTCTTAAAGGTAGAAAGGTGGGGGGGCTCCAGAATCCGCTCCTGACCGTAGATCTCAGCACGCATATCCTGGCCACCCAGATCCATTCCCCTTTTAAGTCCAATGCGCTCGAGTTTCATCGATGGATGGATGGCTGAGATGACTTCGACACTTTCACTATGAAAATCCCGAAAGGCCCCACCTGTGGCTCAGATCTTGTGCCATGTGTCCTTCAGATGGACGGTCCCGATTTGTTATCCACAATTTTGGTCATCGTGATGATGTTATGATGATGGAAAATCAAGATCTTCACTAAGAACACTTTCTTGAGAAAAGTTACACTTGTCTGTTTCCAGAAATCATGTTTTGAAAAGAGGTTCGCAGACTGCTTATATATTTACCTGCGAGAATGCCTGATTCCCGCAGGCTGCATTAAGCTGGAGTGCGAGGGGTTCGCACTGTACCTCATTGTCAGGGTGCGAACATCTTCTTAAAGAGGAAAGAGATAAAGTTCTCGAGCCTTCTAGAAGGGAATCTTCTAGAAGGATGAGTTGGCTTTCGAATGGTTGTTCAGGTGCTAGCATTCCAGATATCTTGGGATCATTCCTATCCAAGTAACTAATTTCTCTTCTACTATATATTGAGGGGAATGCTTATGGAAAAGGTTGGAAGCAAAMTAGMAAGAGATTGATTGAAGAATTAGTGCAAGACTGTATGGAGGACTGATGCTACARCAGCTAGAGACAACARCAAGGTCATCAAAGGTGGTTGATTTTCTTCATGCATGAGMAAGTGTGTGTGTCAGAGCTAGRAGCCATCGAAAGGAGATCTACAACATCAARGCTCAGGTTGTAAGTTTCACTTTCAATTATTCAATATAGTAATATGTCCCTTTCCCATAAAGATGATGTCACTTTATTACATAACTCCTTGATCATATGTATAGATTAGCTATTGAATATATTGATCTGCCTTCACTTCRATTGGTTTGTACTRTTGTGATCTAAACGGGACAAGAGCATTGGAGMRAAKCTTGGAACAACAGAGATCTAAGGAAAGCRTTCATAAGGTATGTCCATAATCCTTACCTCACAGTTCATTCAATAGTCTAGATCTAGGGAAAGTGTATTATTCTRTCCTATTTTGTTCTAGATCCAGGTGGATCTAGGGAGATCGGTTTGTGTCCGCACTTACGGATTTATCCTGAAACAAAATTGGCGACTCCRCTGGGGAACCATCCCTTTTTTATTTATTGTTTTTGAATTTTCTGTGGCCATTTGCTCTATTTGCATTTTTCTCCTTTTTTGTCAGTTTCTGAGTCCTTAGGATATCCTGAGAGACCTTYTGGATCTATAAGCCAGTTTGAATTTTGCTTGCATTTTCAAAAATTTTATTATCTTCAGGAATTCTCGCACTGTGTTCATTTACAGCCTGCAAGAACCAGTCAAGTTCRCACTCTGCATATAGAGTCTAGTRCGAACACCTCACACYTTKCTTTAAGGTGGCCTGCAAGAACACTATCTTCTCGCACTGTGTTCTACTACTTGCCTGCGAGCAAGATTTTTGAAATTTTTGAAATTAAGTTTTGATTTTTTCAACTRCTCAGACCTGTTGAATTACACCTTTTTGCCTTATTGGATCATTGAATTATACATCTCTTGCTTTAGTTTKCATGCTCGATCAGATTTAGGGTTTCAAGGTCTTTCTTACCCTTGGTAGCTTGACTTTCATTTCTTGGCTCTTATCRGCATTTTCATTCTCTCTGACTTCTGGAGTTRAGTGTGCCTGACTGGATGAGAACCAGTGATTGGTTGAGAGTTGAGTGTTTAGTGTTTCTCGTTTGATTGTTGGTTCGAAAGAACATTTTTCATTTGCATTGAGGAACTCCTTGGTTTGCTTTTGTTTTTACTTTCGTTGAAAGTTTTGGTTGGGTTGTTATTGTTGGATTATTGATAGTTTAATTTTCTTTTCTCATTAATCAGAGTTCTTCTTGGAAAGTGAACAACAAGTTTTCTTTCAAGATTTTTGTTTTTGTCTTTTCGAAAACGTTGAAAATCAAATTTTAGAGTTTATTGAAGTACTTGAAAAAGACATATAGAAATTGCTCATTGCTAAATGATTGTTTGTATTGGTATCTGAAAGGAAATTGAGCATTGCATTTGCATTGTAGTATTGAGATTGATTTGGAAAATTTGTCTCTCTCTCTCCCATAAATAGGATTCATGGAATGAAAAGAATTATATTTCATCATTATCCTTGCATGATTTGGGTCAGAGTCATACATCATGAGTTTCACTTTCGTTACCTTTGAGTAAACAACAACTTTTAAAAACATTGCGTAATCTTAAAATTTATCTAGTAACTCTTTTCTAGGGATATTTTACACCAACATTTAGCTAGGCTAGTGCTTTGGAGTAGGAAGAGAGACACACTCTCCAAAAGATCAAAAACACACAATAGCATCTTGAGTTAGGGAGTGTTAAATTCCATTTGCAGCATACTGTCCTGGGACACCCTTCTAACACAAGGGTCAAGCACTAGGTCGCATTGGTGTTGGCAGAGTTACTAACCCTGCTTTGTTGACATCGGTGTAGAGATTGCACATATTACGGGGATCACTCCGAGGTATACCCACAATTATGAGTGGAAGCCTTTGAGTTGGTTTCGGGCTTGATACCCTGCCCTTGCATGTGGATCGGACTAACGACTATTCCCCCAGGCTGTACTGTTGTTTGTGGTGACCTTAGTTGCCTATCTCTCTAGGTTCTTACCCAAGGTGACTGTGGAGGGGAAAGTCTTCATGGTACCTGGAATCGACGTTGATCAAACTCACTCGGGCTCCTTCGAGGGTATACCCACGATTATGTGTGGGAGCTTGCACCAGGGCGTAAGTTTGTTAAGCAGGTCGTCAACGTAACTTTTCCATCTTAGCCCCGCTCCTTCTCATCTCGTTGTTGCGCGTTGGATTTCATCACCAACTAGTGGCTTCGATATTAGAAGGTATTGTTTTCTTGGTGATTGCTTCTAGATTTTGTTTACTAGTGTGTGTTGTTTGTTTCTCGAAGTTGACCATAGGATTTTCGTTGCGGAGCTTGTTACTTGTTTATAATTGCTTCCCCACGACGTTCACATAGGATGCAAGGTTTATCCTCAGAACATCCGGACGCTTCACAACCCTTGCATACAACAACACCTGAAGGCACCCCTGAGGGCTCTCCTCGTCAGGGTGAAATCCCCGTTGTTACTCCACCACACGTGGACACAAGTGAAGCCCAAGACGTTTCTACACCACCTCCAGATGTAGTATGCACTGATTCTCTAGGTGATTTTCAAATTACCAATATTATAGAGGACTATCGCATTCGTCGTGGTGAATGACCTGTTGGGCGATTAAATCCTTCTCAAGAAACCATTGTTACATCTTCTAAATCAACCGTTGGGCCTTCTCACGGTGTAGTAGGCCAAGATCCTTTTTGGTCGGGTGATTTCTGACGAGTCCTGTTTGGCACTGAGTCAACCCCTGTCTACGAAATCAACCCTCCTGTGTCTCCTGAACCAGAAACTGCACCAGAGACCACCACTCATCGTTTTGTTCTCCCTCCCAAGATGGCCCATCTCGTGATTACTATGAGTGTCCAAACCAAGATTCCTGCGACTACTCTTGCCCCTATCAATACCCAACGAACTCCTGAGGTCAACCCGAATTTACCCCCTGGTTACCATGCGTTGAATACTTTGTTGAATGTTTCCCATCCAACACCTCCACAAACCCCAGCCGGTTCTCTAGGTGGTCCTCCGTTTCTTGGGCATCTTATTCCTGGTTTCATTCCGACACTCCCTCAGTTTCCTACTAGCAATCCTAATACTAGTAGCACTATCCCGACTATTACACCAAACTTGCACATTCCTGTTGGTGGACAGGGTGGGACGGTTCCTTTCCCTTTTCCCGGACACAACACAATTACCACACAACCTACGGTTGGTACACAAATCCCGGGTGGAACTATACCTATGGTAGGGGGACCAACCTCCCCTTTTGGACAAAACATACCTCCTGAGTTGGCCCAGTATTGGAATCAACTTTTGCAAAACTTTCCTTCAACTGATGGGGGGAAGACAACTGTCCCTCCTATAGGCCAACCATATCCAGGTCTCACTAATCCTATTTGGGGTTCGGGTCAGAATACTCAACCTCAGGTCCCTACTCAAACTCAAGGTTACAATCCTTGGGGCTACTACCCTATCCAGCCACCACCGAACCAACCAGGAGCTTCCCTCTACGGACAGTCTGCTTATTCTCCTACTGGTCTGCCAACGGGGCTTCCAACCCAAAGTCATCAGTACCCGCAAGTAAACCGACAGTTGCCTTTTCTTGCTACCTTGGATTTGCCAGATTTGACTAGGATTCTAAACGATCCTATTCGTCACTCTCCCCAATGGCCTACTATTCCTGCTAAGCTCCCATCGGATATTCCAAAATTCGATGGTAAGGCGGGAGAGGACCCGAATAACCATGTCATGAATTTTCATTTATGGTGTTCGTCCAACTCACTAATGGATGATTCCATTCGTCTGCGTCTTTTTCAACGAACCCTTACCGGTTCAGCTGCGAAGTGGTATATTGAATTGCCACGAGGTTTCTTTTCTGATTTCAACACTTTAGCTATGGATTTTTTCACACATTACCAGTTACCGATCCGTTATGATACTGGGACTGAGATTTTGACTTCTTTCAAACAAACGAAAGGTACTCACATCTCGGATCATATACATGAGTGGAGACGGAGACGACGTCTCATCAAACTTGAACTCCCTGATCAGTTACAGGCGGAATGGTTCACGAAATCTTTCGTGAACGAAATTGGCAAAGACATCGCTATGGGTGGTGTTGTTACAGAAGAGTAGGCTATAATTCGTGCTCAGTATCTTGATCTCATTTATTCGCAAACGGGAACACTTTATACCCTACTACCTGATTTACCTTGTCCTAGTACTTCCAGCACTTCTACTGCTCCAGCTACCTCACATGCAGCTGATGGTCTGATTGGGACCACTCATACCCACTCACATTTTGTTTCAACTACAACCCCAAAATCCAATTCTTCTAATGCTCAAAGTACTCCGTCTCCTGCTCCTCCCGCTGGTAAAACCTCTGAAGTGAACGTTGTTCAATCTACGCCGACCGGTAAGAACAAATCTAAGAAAGGGAGAGGCAAGAATAAGGAGAGTAAAAACAATAATCCGAATGAGCAAACCAAATCCCCTCCCGTTGAAGACCGGGATAAGTGCAAACCATGCTACCTTTGCCTTATCTGTGGTGACGATCACTACACAAAGGATTGTCCGAGACGTGCCAAGGTTAACAAGTTCCTTCAAGGAACGTCGAAACCCTCTACACCAGCAGTCTTGTCTCAACCCTTCCCGTCTCAACAACAGGCTTTGTTGGTCATCCATGACCAACCCTCTACTTCTACATCATCTTATGTTTTGATGTGCACCGGTGATTCCAAGAAAGACAATTTTGCACTTACCACTAGAGCTAAAGACTATACTCCTTCTAAGGAGAAGGTTGACGATTTACCTCCTGATCTGGTACAACCCTCTCCTACGAATCCACCCACAAACGGTCCTCTTCATCTCGAACGACCGAGCCTTGATACAGTTATACGACCACCCCTGAAAGGTGTCGTTAAGAAATCGACATTCAATCCTCATGCTCGTGCAGCCCAGAACTATAGAATTGTTGAAGATCTGACCCAAGCACCTTCAGCGATGTCTGCCCTTGAAGTCCTTCAGTCTTGTCCTGCGCAGCGAAGGGCTCTGTTGAAAGCTATCGGTGGAATCGATCCCACAGATACGAATTTGATAGTCTTTGACTTGGAAGACCATATTCCAAGGTTACCCCCATAGCTTGCGTTTCAAATACAAGTTGTTGTCGCCGACAAGAGCATTTGTCAGACTGTTATTGATGAGGGTGCCTCTACGTGCGTAATGTCTTTTATTTGTTGGAAAGCCATTGGCTCTCCTACCTTAAACGAATCACAAAACACTTTGAGAGCCTTCAACGACTCTGGTTTTAAGCCTTATGATGTTCTTCCATCGTTTCCTATTACTCTTGAAGGTAAGACCGTCCAGGTTGAAGTGGAAGTTTTTTATGCTCCCTTAGATTATAATCTTCTACTTGGACGTAGCTGGGTCGATTCTATGCGTGCGGTTGTGTCAACCCTATTCCGTGTCATACGATTTCCTCACCAGGGAAAAGTGGTTATGGTTGATCAACTTGCCTTCTTTAATGCTGATACTCGCACTGGAAACGTGTCGTTCATAGCTAAAACCCCGCCGGGTTACGAGAATGTTGTAGTCGGTCTTTTAAAAGACTCTTCATTAATGGGGACTTTCCCCATACCACCACCACCCGATATTCCACACCCATCAGTTGCTTCTATTAATATGATCTCTACTGTACCTCATGAACTTCCAATGTCAGCCGACCCTTGGATAGTCCCTGATCCTGGAGATCATGTTCGTTTCGACGACGTCAAGCCGTTAAGTCTGGTTGAGTCTGCTTATCGAGCTATTCAATCAACAACCCTTACTACTTCTTCTTTTGATGAGTTGTCTCCTGATATTTTCCATGTCATATTTCCCACTGACGATATGATCATGTTCGTCATGGAGGACACCCCTTGGGACGATGGGCATCATTGTTCCATACTGTTTCTAGAACCCCACACTCTTGAGAATTATCAGCGGATTTCGACCCCGTCGACCATTGTTGTTATATCCATAGTTCCCCAATCTACACGAGATGTGTTTGCAGAAGGGAACCTCAGTAACATTTCTCCCATGGTACCCATAGATATTTCAGTTAAACCTGGGATAGTCGGGAATGTTCATATTGGAGCTTCGTGTTCTCCCAAAGAAATTGTCACCTATACTTCCTTGTTTAAAGAATTTCGTGATATCTTTGCCTGGAGTTACGAAGAGATGCCGGGTATCGACCCTGCTATTGTGGTCCATGAAATTAAGACATACCCCGGAGCTAAACCAGTCCGGTAGCGCCTCCATCCTGTCCATCCACGTAAAGCGGCAGCCATTAAACTTGAAGTTGAAAAACTTCTTAAAGCCGGTTTTATTTATCCCGTGGCATTGACAGAATGGGTTTCTAACCCTATACCGATTGATAAGAAAGGTGGTAGTATACTCGTTTGTGTCGATTATCGGGATATTAACAAAGCTTTTCCAAAGGACAATTTTCCAACCCCTTTCGTTGACCAGATCGTCGATGACTGTGCCGACAATGAAATCTTTTCCCTCATGGATGGATTTTTCGGCTATAATCAAATCAATATCGCTCCTGAGGACCAACATAAAACTGCTTTTATTTTTCCTTGGGGTACTTTCGCCTACAGAAAACTCCCCTTCAGTCTGAAGAACGCAGGTGCAACATTCTAACGTGCTATGTCTTACGCATTTCACGATATCAAGCATATCGTTCAACCTTATTTGGACGATTTGTCGGCTCACTCTTTACGTCGAGTCGATCACCCTAATCATCTCCGAGCAATTTTCGTTCGTTGTCAATTCTATTGCATTCCCCTGAATCCTCATAAATGTGTCTTTTGTGTAGAATCCGACCGTCTCCTTGGTTTCATTGTTTCACACCATGGGATCCGGGTAGATCCTATTAAGGTTGAGGCGATTCTTAATCTCCCTCCTCCTTCTTCTTTGCGCCAGTTACAAAGTTTGCAGGGGAAAGCAAACTTTCTTCGTCGCTTCATCCTGAATTACGCTGAGATTACTCGGGGTTTTACACGTCTTCTAAAGAAAAGTTCATAGTTTGTCTGGGATAAAGTTGCTAATGATGCTTTTGAAGCTTTGAAATTATCCCTCACGAAAGCTCCTCTTCTTTTCCCTCCTGATTATAGTCGAGATTACTTTCTTTATCTAGCTACGTCCGAGTATACTATCGACATGGTTCTCGTTCAAGAGGATGATGCCCACGATGAACATGTTATATATTACTTGAGTCGGAGTTTAACTTCGACGGAAATCAAGTACCAACATGTTGAAAAGCTGGCCTTGGCTTCTGTTCAAGCAGTTCAACGTTTTCACCATTATATTCTCTCCAGGAAGACTACAGTGATTTCACATTGTAACCCCATGCAACACATATTGACACGTCAATTACTGGGGGGAAAATACTCCAAGTGGATTGTCATTCTCCAGGAGTTCAATTTGGAATTCGATCGCACCACGTCAAAGAAATCCTTAGTTTTCGCTGAGTTAATTTGTGATTTTCCCCACATTGCCACGAAAAAAGTAGCATTCGATTCGTTACCTGACGAATCACTTTTCCTTATCAGTACATATGATATTTGGTACGGAGATATCATTATATATCTCCAAACTCAAACTTTCCGGCCTGCTTTGTCTAGTGCCGAACGCCGTCGTGTTCGTTATCAAGCACGTCATTATATTATCCTCGGCGATACTCTTTACTGTTGAGGCATTGACTCTGTCTTTCGGCGTTGTTTGACTTTTGACGAAGCTGAGAAAGATTTGAATGACTGCCATTCAGGAGCCTGTGGTGGTCATATGTCTGGGTATGTTACTGCCCAGAAAATCTTACATGCAGGATACTTTTGGCCTTCCTTGTTCAATGAATGCATTACTGCTATTCAGAAGTGTCATGCCTGCCAGACCTATAATCAGAAGATTCGGTCGCATCCTGCTCCCCTTCATCCTGTAGTTTCAGTAGGTCCTTTCGCAAAATGGGTCATTGATTTTATGACATGTCACCCTCACTCGGCCGGGGGGCATGGTTATATTATTGTAGTTGTTGATTATTTTACTAAGTGGGCCGAGGCGATGCCAAAATTCGATAATACTGGGAAGACTGCAGTGTTATTTCTTTTCAACCATGCCATCACTCATTTTGGTGTTCCTCAGGCTATCGTTACCGATCACGGTAGTCATTTTTGAAATTATATGATGTCTGAACTCACAGAGAAGTTGAGCCTTCGTCATGATAGTTCAACACCCTATTATCCGCAGGCTAATGGCCAGGTCAAAGCAATCAATAAGGTTCCCATAACTATGATTCGACGGATGATAGGAATTCACAAAACCAACTGGCACATGATGTTGTTTTCAGCATTATGGGCACATCGGACATCTGTTAAGTCTGCTACGGGATTTACACCCTTTCGACTAGTTTATGGCATGGAAGCCATTCTGCCAATAGAATGTGAAATACCGTCTCTGAAACTAGCTGTAGAACTCTTGCCCAATACTTCTGTTGAAGAGGAATGTCTGTTGTATCTGATGCGATTAGATGAGACTCGCCGTTACGCTACTCTTGTAATAGAAGCCCAGAAAAAACGTGTTAAGGCACAATATGACAAGCATGTCAAACCTCGTGTCTTCTCTTAAGGAGATCTTGTTCTTCTATATGAACAAGATAAAGATGTCTTAGGAGCCAGGAAATTCGAACCAATGTGGCGTGGGCCTTATATTGTTAGCAAAGTTTTGGAAAAAGGAGCATATGAGCTGGTGGATTATGATGGTGTACCTTTGAGTGAACCCAGGAATGGGTTGTACTTAAAGAAGTACTATGCATAAGTCATTTGTGCATGAGTACTTGTATTTTATGTATTTTAGTTTTCTTTTGACGTTATCTGGTTTCTGCCCTTACGTGACGTTGTGTTTGATTGCCAGATGTCGGAGTATTCGCTACCTTATATTGGCTTCGCCGACGGTGCTAGCCATAGTACTTGGAACTTGGCTTCCGCTGCATGGGAAATCTATTCCCCAACAAACGAGCTTATATCTTTACAAGGTGTATGTCTTGGTCGGGCAACCAACAATATCGCAGAGTATAGCGTCGTTATTGAATTATTGGTTGATGCTATCTCTCTTGGAATTCGTCACTTGGTTGTGCGACTTGACTCGCAGTTGGTAGTGCTACAACTAAGTAATGTCTATTCTATTCAAAGTCCTACTTTATTAAGGGTATATTTGCGGATTCGCCTCTTGGAACGACATTTTGATCATATTGAATATCAACATATTCCTAGATGTCTTAATACATTGACATATGCTTTAGCTAATTATGTATTGGGCAGGCATTTAAATCATTTATAAATCAAACACATTAAATTGTACACAATTTAAATTAAGCCGGTAGAAGCCATGTATATATATATATATATATATATATATATAACGATCAAAGTTTGTTTTTACAAAATGTTTGTCTGAAGACCAAAATATCAAAAATTGAAGCTCCTGGATTCTACATAATGACATCACAGATGATGCTCACGATAACACACTAATGTCCTAGCAACTCTGCGTAGCAGTCTACCCATAGAGGCAGAAACCCCCACAGTGTGATGCTGATCGCGTCGGGGAATCTCTTCCAGAGTCATATCTGGAACATCTGCCATCAAACCCTGTAAATTCTGCTCCACCGTCAGATAATCCTCGGCGTACTGTGGAACTGCTACTACTACCTCTCCTCGTTGCTGGATGGGAGAAATGCCAACAGGTCGATATGGTCCAACGTCTGTGTTATCAACAAGTATTTGGTGTTAGTTTTCGAGTAAATCCATAAAAACAAAAACATTTAAATATGATTAAAATACAAATATTTGTGTTCTTCTTACCGAGGTCTCCCCATTGAGCATCTTCAGGAAGTGCTAGATCCGGATCTCCTCGGAAATCCAGCCCGGCATATGCGTAGTCATCCACCATGAGCATCTGGTTCTGTAACCAATCGAAGAAAACATCGTCATATCTGACGATAGGACCTGCCATGTGTCGGGCCATGAGCCGACACCACTGCAACATCCTCGGATCCCTAGGACCCGAAAGTTTCCACTCAGCCTATAGACATAGCACATGAACCCTCTCTAAGAAGAAGGACACTAATAAAGAACCATATCCAAATTGCTTCAAACCTCCTCCCCTGCACTTAGTCAACTATTTCTTGAGATTGCGTAATACTGCGTCAGCCCAGTTAAAGACCCAGGGCTCAGTACACTCGATGGCGTACTGGAAATAGCTCTGCAGATCCATATGTGGAGCTGCACTTCCCGCCATCTGAGCAATGGTAAAGAGAATGGTCCGGAGAGTCAAATCAGTAACTCCCCAAATGGCCACTTTCCCTTTCTATCTCTCTGCCTCAGGTACACAATACTGGTTACAATATTCGCTCATTTTCAAACCACCTGTTCTGCTGCCAGACAAACTGACATAGGATCCACGTCTAGATAATCCAGTCAAGAAATAGATATCCTCGATATCGATGGTCAATGTATGGGCTCCCACTATGAAGACTTGTTGGTCCGGATCCCACATTCGGACTAGGTATTCCAACAATCGAACTTGGGCTCTCATGCCCGGAATGCGAAAATACTTTAAGAGACCACAGTCTCTTAGTGCTGCTATGGTTGGAGGATGGTTTTCCGCATTGGCATTATCCTCCTCGTGCTCTCGTTCCCACCACTCTAACACCATGATTGTGGCTAGTAACCTGCATAAAAAACACACAAACATGGTTAGTGATTCTATTCATGAGATAAAATTCTTGCAATTGGTTAAACGTTACATAAAATTTTGAATTTTGTGCTATTCGCAGGTGGGCTATTATGTGCAGTGCGAACTTCTCGCAGGCTGCTTAAGGCCCACCTGCGAGAATGGGTCATTCTCGCAGGCCCCGTATGGGCCACTTGCGAGAATGCTTCCACGCGCATAGGGTTTAAAAAACTAGTTTAAAACTGAACCTTTTACCATTTAAATTGAATTTTTAAACCATGAAAAGTTAAGGGATGAGGCACTTACCAAAATATAGCTGACGGCACGTCGAATGGTCTCTTGTAACTCCTGGAATTCGACACCAAAGATAGAGGGTAAATGAGGGTTTTTTGGCACTCAAATGGTAAAATGTGAAAATGGTATGGTAAATTGTGTTATTTGTTCATTTTATTACATTTTACTATATCAAATGTGGGTTTTTTATGATTATTTATTGTTTAACCCTAATCACTAATATGGAAATGAGTAAAAATGACTTGCAGGTGAGAAGTATGGATGGTTATGGACATAATTTTTACTTGGTGTGGTGTGATTTTGATTGTTTGTTATGGTTTGACATCAAACCTCGAGCGCCTTTTATCCGTTCTTGCACTTGTAAAAAACATAAGAACGTGATCGAGCGTCGTTTTATCTCTTTTTCAGGCTCGTTGTGTTTATGCGAAAAAGGAACCCCCCTAGAGTTATCTTTAAGCTCTTTTCAGATTCTCTAAACGTGAAAAGATTGTCGAGCGATCTTGCTATTTTCATGCTCGTTAAAGTATTTGAATTATGCGTCTTTCGAGCGATAGTTTAACCCTTTTTCGGTCTCGTTGGACTACTGTACGAAAAAGGAACTCAGAGAGTTCTCTTTTAAGCGTTTTTCCAAACTCTATAATCTTGAAAAACCTTCGAGTTTACTATCTTTGGACTCGTTAAACAAACATTGACAGACCCGTGATGGGACCGAACCACTCCTTCTTAGGGTTCATTAAAAATACTCTGAGGGACTCGTCCGAAGGATGAGCTTATATTAACAAGCATATGTGATCCTCTTCAAGCTTGCGTAAAAATAAAGAGGTACTTGCCAGAAATGGTGGAGGAAAAATTTGGGAAAGGGATATGTTTCATCTTTATGTTAATTGGCAGTAAGTGTCGCTCTTGAACATGACACCCTCTATTCATCATTTGAAGCCGGTTTGGGAAATCCATTTGTCTCTCATTCAATTTAATAACAAGGTCTTTCCATGTGTCGTCTTTGAGTCAATGCTGCCAAATCATTGGTCGTGTCATTCATATATTCAAGAGTAGTCCATTTAAAACCTCTATTTGAGTCGGCCATCTGCAGTTATCCTTTCACTCCGTGTCGGCCTTCCCTGTGTCCAAAGTCCAACTTCCACATACTCTGTTTCACCTTCAAACTCTGTTCTTCATTTCATGTCATTGATGGGGGATACATCAAGGCCCTCCTGTGACGAGTCTTGTTCCGTCGACTTCATCACATTATCCGGAATCAAGGCTTAGAAATTATTCAGTACCTTGGAGCTTGCATGCCTCAATGGCAAGTTTCCTCGCTTTTGACAATGGGTTTATATCATTGGCCCTTGATCGAAAGATTCCCTCAATTGTTCGACATCAACTCATTTATTCACAGTCGATGGATTGTACTACAGTACCTTGGGAGTCATTGACATCAATGGTGATTTCCCTCGCACTTGTTAATGGTTACCTTAATGACCGATAATCGAGTGGTTTCTACCATGTTCGACTTCGACACATGTAATCACATGGTTAGATACGTACTTTGGACGATGAGGTTGAAGACCCTGGATATTATCTTTGTGATCCAGGTTTCGATGGAGTATGTATAATTTGTGACACATAGATCCACTGTGTAGGTTTCGTGGCTATGTCGTCTTGATTTCAAATTTGTCGCATAGATCCACAGTGTATTCAGGTGGCTATGTTATATTATGACGGCATGGATCCATAGTGTATGATTGGTGGCCATGACCTTTGATTACAATGTCATCAGTCTATGATCTGAGTATGGGAATGCCTACCTCAGGAATTGGTATACATGATATTCTGCTGATGTTTGGATGTTTGTAGGTCTCTGATTAGATGTGCTCTTGGTTCTTGACACACACATGCAGCTTACAAAGTCTATCGACTGTCACTGATTCCACTCTCAGACTTTGGGGGGGCATTCTGTTATTCATAATTTTGGTCATCGTGATGATGTTATGATGATGTTATGATGATGGAAAATCAAGCTCTTCACTAAGAACACTTTCTTGAGAAAAGTTACACTTGTCTGTTTCCAGAAATCATGTTTTTAAAAGAGGTTCGCAGGCTGCTTATATATTTACCTGCGAGAATTCCTGATTCTCGCAGGCTGCATTAAGCTGGAGTGCGAGGGGTTTGCACTGTACCTCATTGTCAGGGTGCATACATCTTCTTAAAGAGGAAAAAGATAAAGTTCTCGAGCCTTCTAGAAGGGAATCTTCTAGAAGGATGAGTTGGCTTTCGAATGGTTGTTCAGGTGCTGGCATTCCAGATATCTTGGGATCATTCCTATTCAAGTAACTAATTTCTCTTCTCTTATATATTGAGGGGAATGCTTATGGAAAAGGTTGGAAGCAAACTAGCAAGAGATTGATTGAAGAATTAGTGCAAGACTGTATGGAGGACTGATGCTACAACAGCTAGAGACAACAGCAAGGTCATCAAAGGTGGTTGATTTTCTTCATGCATGAGCAAGTGTGTGTGTTAGAGCTAGGAGCCATCGAAAGGAGATCTACAACATCAAGGCTCAGGTTGTAAGTTTCACTTTCAATTATTCAATACAGTAATATGTCCCTTTCTCATAAAGATGATGTCACTTTATTACATAACTCCTTGATCATATATATAGTTTAGCTATTGAATATATTGATCTGCCTTCACTTCGATTGGTTTGTACTGTTGTGATCTGAATGGGACAAGAGCATTGGAGCGAAGCTTGGAACAACAGAGATCTAAGGAAAGCGTTCATAAGGTATGTCCATAATCCTTACCTCAAAGTTCATTCAATAGTCTAGATCTAGGGAAAGTGTATTATTCTATCCTGTTTTGTTCTAGATCCAGGTGGATCTAGGGAGATTGGTTTGTGTCCGCACTTACGGATTTATCCTGAAACACGATTCTTTTGAGATTTCTTACATCAGGTGTTCACGATGCAATGCTTCTCAAAATCCCGACTGACCAAACCGCGAAAGCACGGATGTACGCCGTGTGTCCTCCAGAGGAACGATCGAGATGGAATTTGTTGTTAGAAGAGGGTTGCCTCCATTATCAGGCTCGCTTGACATGACCGGGTGCTAGGACCATGGGCTTAGCTTCAAAGGTGCTTATCGGCGTTTCAGGGTTTGGGGTTTCGAGACCTAAAATGACGAGGAGCTCTTACCCCTCGAATCCCCGAATGTCGACATGACATGATCGTGCACCATGTGTCCTTTTGGATGGACGACCGAGATCCTTCATGAATGTATATAGATTCTACCCATCGCGCTAATCCTGACGCAACTCCGCTAACCGCGATTTCCCGTCGATCGTCGATCTACTCCTATGGATGAATCTAGGCCGTTGACAACCTAATTTCGCCCACTCACTTGATTTTCAGCCTGAAATGGGGCTTTACATGCTACACTTGGGCGTTCTTCATGCAATCTACAGACCTGGATGCTCTTAGGCCCAAGATAAGAAATGTCCCTAACATTAGGCTCCATGGGGGATAGAGTCGTCCCTGTGATGCTCTAAGAACTCATTCTGCATCTTCAGTGCCTTGCTGTTGGGCTATGGAGTCAGGCTCAAAACATCTCCCTACTGAAAATACAAGCCGAAAAATAAAAGCAACAAAATAAAGATACATGCTCAAAGGATCTTATTTATATACAATCCTAAACTAATAAAACACTTTACATGGGGCTAGGTGAAAGAAGATTTCCACCATAGCCATTCAAGCAGCTTCCTGGATAGAAGCTCCTTCCTTCTGTCAATGATCATCAGCAGATGGTGTAACCGTGACAGCATAACGGTTACACTCTTCAACTCCTCTTTACAGGCTGGAGTTGAGATGAAATAGGGCAGCTCCAAGGCATAGGGGAAATGCCACTCCATGTACTTGCTGATGGGGTCATAGGATGAGTGGCCAATCCAAGAAAACTGGCGACAAATAGCCGCCTGTGCTACACAGTTGTCCACCTATGGCTGAATATCTCCGATAAGAACAGGCAGGAGGACAACTGACACAGGCTCACGGATCTTAGGTGGTGGTTGTTCATTGATTGGCTCCAGATAGAACATGAAATGCGTGCTCAGTCATTCCTCTGGTTCCTCCTCCTCTTTTTCGTGCACTCCCCCATCTTGTAAAAAGGGAACGGTCTCCCGATCCTTCTCTTCAATCCCAAATGTAAATACATCATGGGAAATCTCATGA
>ML818817.1:75906-109356 GCA_009831015.1 Picea engelmannii
TTTGAATGTAAATTGAGTGACTGTGAACACAAATGTTTCCGGTTGTGCAGACCACAGGTTGTGGTCTGACCACAACTTGTAGTCAGAACACAGTCAAATTCATCAAAACAAAAGTTGTTTTATGGACAATATGTTTTTAAAACGTTATAATCAATAATTGTCTTAAGATTTAAGATCAATAACTTCATTCCATCATAAAATTTGTGTTTGTTGTAGCAATAACCATTTGAATTGATTTTGAGATGGATCAGTGTGACAGCAACTATTCCAAATTACCTCAATTACAACGAACAAAAATCATACATCATCAGATCAATCAATGACCTAGAAAATCAGGTGTTATTAATGTTTTAATTGCTAAGATGGGTGTTAGTTGAAACAGGACTACGGAGTTTCTGTATCGTTTCAATGGGCTCCATATCTGGTGGACATGGTGAGCAGAGTGATTGGAGGACAGCAGAAAGTTGTGCTTCAACTCGATTCTGTTGAATTGAGTGCAAGATGGTGGAGGGAAGCGGATATTCTAGTTTTTGAATCCGGCCATTGGTGGGGTCACAGTAGCCGCGACGCAAGAAAGTAAGCCACCAATGTTACAATTCTCGAGCTCTTCCATTAGTAGGTGACACAGATAGATTCTCTTTCATGGCGGACTTGTGAAATTAATTCTGTGGATTTGTTTGGAAAAAGGTGGGATTACATGCAGGAAGGGAGGAATTTCTACAGAGACATGGATCGAATGGTTGCGTATCAGAAAGCGCTGACGACATGGGCGAACTGGATCGATTCAAACATCGATATCCGCAGAACCAGAGTTTTCTTCCGTAGTTTTTCCGGTGCCCATTTGAGGTAAAACGAATGATGATTTCTAAATTGAGCTATTTCGCAATGTTTTCATTTTTTCGATTTCGATTTCGTAATGATTTGTGATGAACAGTGCAAGGGACTGGAACAATCCTACAGGACGCAACTGTTACAAGGAGACAGAACCAATCTTGGGGTCGTTATATGCAGGACCGTATCCTCCCCAGCTAGAAATAGCAGAGCACGTTGTGAGCCAGATGAATTCACGTGTTTTCTTCCTAAACATCACGACGTTGTCGCTGTTGAGGAAGGACGCTCACCCTTCAATTTACAGCACCGATTTAACAGCGGAGCAGCGAAAGAATCCCGGCCGCTATGCAGATTGTAGCCATTGGTGTCTTCCCGGTCTTCCTGATACGTGGAACGAGCTGCTCTATTCGGCGCTTTTCTTCTGATTCATTGTAGATAATTGAAACGGATTTGGACGGTCAGAATATATCGTACTGTAAAAAAAATGTCTGGTTTAGATTTGGACGGTCAGAATCCAGTTTGCCCCAATAAATTATGATAATGTCGTATGTTGTAATAGTCCTAATCTTATAGATATTGATATCAAATGCTATTGATGCTCGTCATTTTCAATGGCCAGAAGGGTCGTATCACTGGGCAAATATTTTGGACTGAGTATTGTAGAATTAAATGTCATAGATGTGTGGAGCTACATTGTCAGATTTGAAGGTTTTAAGATTTGTTATATATATACTATCAACAACCAAAGTGGTTGACATAAGTTGATTTGCTTTATTTTTCACATTTTAAATTAATAACTTTATGTATATTAAACACTTTTATAAAGTAGTAAATTAATAATATTATGTATATCAAAAATAGTTGTTAATAGTATTATGTTTTATTAATCTCTTATATTTTAAAGAAAATTAAAATTTTATGTACTAAAAATTAATAAATTTACATTATTATGTTGTATTAATCTCTAATATTCTAATATTATGCTTCCAAAAATAATAAAAATATGTTTTATGGTTGGTGTTTTTTCACTGTTTTAAATAATGCAATTTCAATTAAAAAGTAATCATATTTAATGTGTTATTATTTTGAAGTCAACCACCAAAATAATCATTTATAAAAGTTTTCAAAACAAAAAGATACATAATTATCATAATAAAATAAATCAAAATAATACATAAATATATAATAATAAAATAAAATTTAAAATATATTAATGAAAATGAATTAAGTAAATTTATAACAATAAAATAAAATTTTAAAAATATAAATGAAAATTATTTAAACTATTTTATTTTATAATCAAATTTTATAAAAACAATATTAAATAAAAATGTTATATAAAAAAAACACTAATTTTATAATCATAAATACAATGTTGATATAAAAAATAACTTATAATATAAATCAAGATTCTATAAACCAATGTTAATATAAACCAAGATTCTATT
This sequence comes from Picea engelmannii, assembly GCA_009831015.1. NCBI lineage: Eukaryota > Viridiplantae > Streptophyta > Pinopsida > Pinales > Pinaceae > Picea > Picea engelmannii. Next base: position 78,186 of record ML818817.1, read on the forward strand.
TATAATTTTATATAAAATAAATGGTGTTACTATAAATTCAAAAACAATGTTTATATAAAAAAAATATTTTATTTACAATTATAATATATAATTATAATATATAGAGATAATATAAACAGTAATAAAAAATAATATAAATTAAATTTCTATTATATATAATTATATATAATATAAATTAATATAATAAAATATAAATTAATATAATTATATATATGATGATGATTAACGTCCACTTTTGTTGAGTTAAGAAGTTAGGAAGGTTGGTAGTGTGATCAATATTTTGAAAATGAGATCTAATATGGGTATAGGCTAGACAATCTAAGAGAAAGTGCTTTTCATCTTCAACCTTCTTAGTGTCACAAAGGTGACACACTCTTTCATCCCATGGCATTTTAGGAACGCCCAATTTCACTATGGAGCTCGTGAGAATTTGTTCTTATCTTAGCAATGCTTATTTTTTTCTTTACACTTGGCAAAATAGATAGATAATTTTGATCTTCTAGATTAGGGTTGATTACATCTTTATAATACCTTAATTTTCTTTTTTCCTCTAACTCTTTATCACACTACATTTTTTTCTTAAATTTTGATTTGAAGTTTTTTTTTAATAGTATCTTTATTCTACAAAATGGTTTCTTCCATTATTCCCCAATAGTTTATCCAAGATTGGGCATCTTTATGCCATCCTCGCTTGAGTCGATGGTGGTTATGACTTGATTTGGAAGCAATTTTAGGTAGCCTCTTGTCTTTCATGTTGTTTAACTTGTTCTTATACATTAGGTATCTAGTCATAGCCATGCTCTCAATAGGGGAGAGGCTAGTTTCTACGAGGAGGATGGGATAGGGCGTATTTCCTTTAATTTTGAGATTATAGGTTATAAAATTCTTTTGTATTTGCTCTATCTTTCTCCAGGATTCATGAGAGATACTACATCCCCATACTTCACATCCATAAAGAATAACAAGTGTAACAAGAGTCTCAAAGAGGAGTTTCTTCTTATCCCAACTCCAAAGTTCAGCTGATTTACAATTGTTTTCAAACCCATAATAAGTTTTCCATCCCCCAATAATCCTTTTCTCAATGCTATAATTCCAATTAATCTTGTGGTGAATATCAATTCCAAGATATTTGTATGAATTCACTTCCTCCAAGTTGGCGTTGTCATATACAAAGGTATCATAAGGGATCTTATTGGATTTAATAATCATGACCTTAGTCTTATCAGTATTAACAGTCATACCCATATTGGAACAAAAATATTTGAGGATTCTTAATTGGTTTTCAAGATCATGGGGACTCCTTGCCATAAAAATGATACAATATAAATTAATTTTGATGAAAAGTTTATTTCAATATAAAAACATAATTTAATATAAATGAAATATCTATATTATATTATAATAATTGTATATTATATTTTTAAGATATACCTTTACCTTAAACTTAACAATAACCCTAACCCCTCAGAAATGTAATTGGAGATTTTTGAGTTACATACAAAAGACTATGCAGCACCGCACATTGTAAACAATTGAATATATTAATGGTGTTGTTGCATTTTTCAATTATGAGAATGTGAATGGATTTACCTATTGCAAAAGACAGATGCCCAAAATCTGTTCAGAACTCTGCAATATGTGAAAGACTAAAAAATGATAATATGCGAAAGACTAGCATTCGTGACCAAATAAATTGCACACAAGTTATTCTAACCTACAAAAATACATTGCATGCTGAAGATTTTTGTGTAAATGATAGATTGGTTCCTTACCTTGCTTTCTCCTTACCTAAATGCGAATTTTATGCATTCATTGTTTTTTATGTAGGTTTAAATTGAATAGAATAATCCAAATAACAACAAACAAGTTTTTTTTATGCACTCTTTGTTATGTAGGTTTATAAAGAATACAATAATCCAAACCGAACAATATTTTAGTAGATTTTACATCTACTTATCCTACATTATATTATGCTTGCTTTCCGTCCTCCTTAAATCACAATCCTTGAAATCAGTCATTTATGAAGTAACCAGTTTCACCCCATTCCAATTTACAAGGTTGATCAATTTCTTTCACATTTCAATTTGAACTTTTTGGAGGTTAAACCTATCATCATTATGTTGTACAGGTTTTTGTGATTCTCCAACAAATGTTTAGCATGCTCTGCTACTATGTAAAAACATACACTACTCTAAAATATATAATATTAATGAGAGAGATTTAGAAACAAAGTAATTGCAAAATGAAAAACAACAATCTGTTAATTTGGATGGATTATTCAAGGTAATTTTACAATGAATTTGAATATGGTGTAAGAAGATGTAAAGTAGGGAATTGAATTAGCTTTTAGAATATACAACTTTATTCATAAACATTGTGAATAACTAGGTCAAATTTGATTTTTTCTAAAAGTGGTATCTTATTTTTCCAACAAATAGTTTGTGTTGAGTGTCTTAACCATGAAATTTATTCCAAAAGCATGTATACTTGTAGAGAACCAATTTTTATTTTGCCGTGTATTTTTTGGAAATTTTTAATATTAATTTAATATATTTTTTAAATTATCAAAGTCAACATTTGTCAGTCTTTTGTTAGTGGAGGCTAAAACAGTCTTATTTTTTGAGATAGTATGTATGGTCTCCTCTTATGCCGCATATAACTCATTTGAGAAATGGTTAAGCCAAGAAAAAGTTATAGCAGAAATAAGGGAGGTATGTATTCTAGGATTTTGATACATGTGAAACAAAAATAGATTAAAAATAGTAAACAATAATAATTTAATATATATATATATTTGAAATTTGCATATCCGACTTGATCTATGTCTATAATTTCGTCAACTGAATTGTTTAGCCTCTAGAAAAATAAACTCAATCTAGAACCTAAATTTGAGCCAACCAAGTCAGCATACACCTTGTCAATCCTGCCCAAAAATTTTGAATTCAAACAATCCCACTCCTAAAAACCATTTCCTTCCTTCTCTATCTTTTTCCTCCCTCTCCTACATCTACCCCCCCCCGCCCCCTCTATATCACTCTCACTTTCCCTCTCTACCCCCCATGTTTGTCACTCAGTCTCTCCCTCACACTTCTATACATGGTAAGACCTAAACATGGAAAGATTTAGACATCACAAGGCATGGAAAGGTCTAGAGCTAGACCTTACCTTGACATGCCTCAAACTCTCACACTCTCTCTCTCTCTCTCTCTCTCTCTCTCTCTCTCTCTCTCCGCCCCTTTGTCCCTCGCTCCCCTCTCTCTTCCACCTCTATTCCACCCTTTATCTCTCTCGTCGTTGTTAGTCTCAGTCTCATTCTCTCTGCCCCTATTTCTCTCTCCATTCCCCCTCTTTGTCTCCCTATGTATCCCCCCTTCCCCTCATTCTCTCGCTACCCCCCTTATATGTCTCTCTCTCTGCTTCCCTCCCCCTCACTATCCCTCTCTCTACCCCCCTTATATGTCTCCCTCTTTGCTTCCCTTCCTCTCACTATCCCTCTCTCCACCCCCCTCTCTTTTTCCCTCTTGTCCCTCTCACACTCTATCTCTACCCATCATATTTATCTTGATATCTCCCTCCCCTCCTCCCTCTCTGTCTCTACCCCTCCTCTTTCTCTTGCTCTCTCCCCTTCTCACACTCTCTCTCTCCTCCCTCTCATCCCTCTCTCTCCCCCCCCATGCCACTATCTCTCCTACATCTACCCCTCTCTCTTAAATTTACCCCTCTCTCTACCCCCCTCTCTATTTTCCTCTCTCTCCCTCTCACACTCTCACACACTCTCTATTTCCAAGTTACTATTCCTTTCTCTCTCTCCCTCCCACAAACGCTTTCTACCCCCGCTATATGTTTTCTTCTCTCTCCCTCCCACACTATAACAAACTCATTCTCTACCTACCCTCTTTGTCTTCCTCTCTCTGCCTCCCACACTCTCTCACACACATTTTCTATACGCCCTCTATGTATTCCTTTCTCTCCCTCTCACACTCTCAAAAACACAATTTTTATTCCCCCTCTATGTCTTCTTCTCTCTCCCTCCCACACTTTAACACACTCGCTCTCTACCTCCATCCGTTGTCTACCTCTCTCTACCTCCCCTCTTTGTCTACCTCTCTCTTCCTCCCACATTGTCGCACATGCACTTTCTATCCCCCATTAAGCTATTTATATATCTCTACCCCCCTATTGCCTCTATCTCCCCCCTTCCTCTCACAATCAATCTCACTCTCTCCCCACCCCCTACTCCCTCCCTCTCTCTCTCCACCTCCCTCTCACTATCTTTGTGCTCACAACCAGTCTCACTCTCTCTCCACCCTATCATTGTCCAGCTCCCCTCTCTTTCTTACTCTTCCCCCCCTCTCACACACACATTTTATCTCTACCCCCCTCCTCCGTCTATCTCTTCCCATCCCTCCCACTATCTCTCCTACATCTACCACCTCTTTCTCTCCCTCCTCTAATCTCCCCCCATTTATCTCTTTATAAATATCTACCCTCCCTTCCTTTTATCTCTCCCATTCCTCTCACAATTAGTCTCACTCTCTCTCTTCCCCTCCTACCACCCTCTCTCTCTCCCCCTCCCTCTAACTATCTCTCTATTCTCTCTCTCATAAATCTATCCCTCCCCACTTTCTCTCCCCCCATTCCTCTCTCACTCTCTCTCTCTACCTGCTCTCTTTGTCTCCCTCTCCCTCCCTTTCACACACTCAAACAATTTGTTGGCACAAGGGCAGACCCAGGGTTCAACACTTCAAAAGTACACCAACAAAACCCTAACTACCGACCCTTTCGACAACACCTGTGAAGCAGATGAAGTGTCACCTGAGGTAGAGGCAAGGGGGGTTGCATGACTCATGTGTCTACAACCAAGATGGGACACATATATGTGATTACAACACTTAGCATAACACTTAGCCAAGAATATGCATTAGTTCATGAGTCTCATTCACATTGTAGATTAAACCCTTATTACAGATCAGTACAGTAACAATAAATATCAAGCACTTTCAATCACTCAACACATAGCATTATATTGGATCTAACATTCATTTATCTTTAACAACATTAAGAACTAAGCAACAATCATCAGATGCATTCATCATACATTATAACAACAACACTAAGAAAATACACATCGCACAAAACACATCAAGACACAGGATCTACGTGGTTCACCCCAATGCGGGGCTACGTCCACCAATTTCTTCTTCTTCTTTATTAGTCTTCAATATCCTTACATTCAGTCGCTCCTGTGCAAAAATCCATAGATCCAAACTCCAAAGAGGACAGGATATATGCACGTCGCGTGCCAGATCCTCCTTCCCAAAATCAAGTCAAGGCACAAAGCCTTACTCTACACAGTCTATTTGCACAAAGCAACTTACAACCTCTTGCACTAATCCAACATTAACACTTACAACATACTATGCACATAGCCAACCAGCCAGTTCTACTTCGTACATCGCTTAGCTGCTTATTTATACATTTACAAAAATCCTAAACATGGGTAAACCATGGGCCGACATCCCATAACTCATTACATAAACCCTAGTAAACCCTTTGTTGGGTCCACAAGCCCGCAAAATGAGTGATATATCATAGTCTCATCTCCGCTTGGGTGCTCCATCTTCGACCAGCCTGACGAAGTCCCAAAAGTGGTCAAACATGACCAATGTTTCCTCAAAACTTGGTCAAGGTCCAACAAACCCCCACCACTCACCTGTGACTCGTTCTGAGTCACTCAGATCTGTGCAACACTGCTTCAAAGGCCTCGAGCTTAGCTCGAGCTGTGTCGACTTGTTTCTTCACCAGAGCCTCCTGCTCAATGAACTCCTAAATCACTTGCTCTGTAACAGGCCCTTCCAGGCGTTGTTCCACTGTCGTAACCATTTGGTCTAGCTTTGAGCCTTGTCCTTCGATCTCTTAAAAAATTGTGTAGTCCTCGTCCTACATCGGTTGTAGTCTCTGTGTACCTTCCATGACTTTGCTCTGGATGGTACTAATATGTTGTTGGACTGCGCGTTCCTCTTGTGATATTTTCATTCACTTGACCAAAGTGAGTAGCTCCATTTGCGCCTGCACGGTGGATGCCTGTTGTTGCGCCTCCTAGATTTGTTCTTCCAGTTTCCTCAACTCCGGATTTTCTGCGAGGTGTTCATACATTTCCGCACTTTGATCACTCAACTACTTACATTCTAAGGCGAGGACCTTTATCCTTCCAACTGCGCTCTTAGCGGCTTCCTCCCTTTGGTCCTGCACTTCTTTCGGAGTGCTTGACATTGCTTGAAGCTCCAATTCCATTACCTGTGATCGTCGCGGTGCTTGCTTCGCTTCTTAGTAGCATGTCTAGAATGACGTCCAGACGAGGGGGATGCTTGCATTCCCCTAGTCGATGATGCCTATATTCCTATAGACATAACTCTCTCAGCCATGAGCTCCATGAGAATCTCCTCCACAGACTTCTTTAACACTCTAGATTCGCCCGACATTCACACTTGTAACCAAATAGATAGGGTAGGCGAATGGACAAGTGATGCAATCAAATGGATGGCGAGGTCTAGAAATCACAACGCGATATACAATCGATTCTCTATTAGCTCGGATAATCACGAGAGACAAAAAGTGGTCCCGGTGCAGCGTCCGACGGGTTAAATAAGCAAGCGTCGTAACAGATTCCTCCAATGGGAAGGAATGCCTCAATTAATACAAATCATTCTATTATGGCGCGGTCTCAACGGTCCATTCGATCCTAATTGCATTTTGTAGCCGTTCTGGGGTGTCATTCCAATGGTTGGGGCACCTCCAATGGTCAAATAGATTCGTCGTGGCGAAGTCCCATTCTGCATGGTTCTGCTATTCTGGTGAGGTTCAAGTTTTGTAGATCTACCTCCAGCGGAGTCTTCCTTCTATTTTATGTTGCTTCATGTAGTTTAGCTTTCTTCTTATTAAGCTTCTTGGCCTTCTTTCCTGTAATTTGAGCTTCTCTAACAATTTCTGGAATCCTCTTCCCATTTGTATTCTTATTCTTATTCATATTAGAAATATAAAACACCCACTCTATAAAATCGACCATATAACATCAAAAAGGAAAAAACATAGCTGAGATACATATTTGAATATTGATGCTGGGAAACAAATGGAATAGCCACGTTCCTCCCAACCGCAGAAATAGAACAACCATTATAACTTGTCTTGATCACCCCCTAGCTTGATCATGACTCCATAAGGGAAAACTGAGTAAAAATACTTAGCCATTGTCACCTTCAACAGTTCATAATTTTTTTTTCCTAACACCAGATGTGCTCCTAACAACAAAATAGTTTTTTTTTCCAACATACTAAAAAACGTCCTGCCTCCCACATATGTTGTATTTATCTTATGCCTAGGAATTTCCATTCCTTTCTCTCCTTGGGAAATTCACAGCTTTACAAATCCCTTATTTTTAGGGGCTTCTAGTGAAAAAACTCAACTTCTGACACTTGTAAAAATCATCTCTAAGTTAACTCAAAATTGTTCCCCACTCATGGAGTCATAGTCAGTTATTTTTAACCTCGTTGTTCCTTTTGTCTTGCAACATTTAATTTATTAAAAAAAAATTCTCATACATGTGTCCATCAAAAGAGGACAGTTGGGCAAGTCAACCCTTTGTCCAATAGTCATAAAAATAATAATTACATATTCCATAATTCAAAATTCGAATTTCCATAAATGGAAATTTATTTTTAAATTCAACTTGGAAATATTTATTTTCTAATAATTTGAGGATATCAAAATTTTATTGTTGGATTGCCACTGAGGGTAAGGAGACACGATTCAATTTTTGTGGTAGTTGACACTCTGATGAAGAGTGCACATTTTATTACAGTGCATACGATGTATCAGGCGCCAGACATAGATAAAGTTTTTGTTAGTGATATTGTGAGGTTACATGGTGTACCAAGAAGGATCGTATCTGATCGAGGATCAATGTTTACAGGATGGTGTTGGACGAGTTTCCAAGAGGCCTTGGGAATGAAACTTAATTTTAGTACAACATGTCACCCTGAGACATATGGACAAGCAAAGAGAGCCAACCATATTTTGGAGGATATTTTGCATATGTATGTGATGGAACAACAGAAATGTTGGGAATATTTCTTGCCATTGGTAGATTTTTCTTACAACAACAGTTATGAGAGTATGATTAAGATGGCACCATTTGAGTTTCTTTACAGGTGACCGTGTCGGGCGTCGTTAGTTGGGATCAACTTGAGGATAGGGTCCTGATGGGACCGGAAGTGATCCAAGAAATAGAAGAATAGATGCAATTGATAAGATAGAGGATTAAATAAGCACGGGATCGACAAAAGAGTTATGTTGATACCCATCACATGGACCGTAGTTATGAAGTTGGAGACACATTTTTCTTGCGGGTAAAACCACAAAAGAGTTCTATCAAGTTTGGGAAGGGTGATAAACTCTCTCCTAGGTTTGTGGGACCTTTCGAGGTTGTGGAAAAGAAGGGACCTGTGGCTTATCGACTAGCCTTGCTTGAGTCTTTGAGGCATATGCACAATGTATTTCATATATCTGTTTTGCGACATTCTATCAGTGATCCGTCACATGGTATTGACATGAGTTCTTTGCAGGTGTCAGATGAGGGTGCTCTCATGGAGGATCCAATACAGATTCTGCACCATCACATTCGACAACTACGACGTTGAATATTCGATCAGGTCAAGGTCCAATGGGATAACTATAGTCCACACTCCGCTACCTAGGAGGACACATACAAGATGTGTCAATAATTTCCTTACATGTTTCATATATTAGACATTTAAATCTATGTCACATACATTTATGTACTTGCATTATATATTTTACAAACTTTGGGACAAAGTTTAAAATAAAAGGGGGTGTATGTAACATCCTGTTATATTGAACACACTTTATTGACTTATTCTTTGAGGACACTTGTGTGCAAGTGATTTGGCTATGATGCATTGTAATTTTGTTTCGATTATGGATTATACATGATGATGATGATGTATTGTGACTTATTATTATTTTTATTTTTATGTATTGGAAGATGTTACTGACGAGTTTTCCTAAGTGTGTAGGACACATGACAGGTCATGGATGTTGATGGCATTAAGGAACTTCCTTGGACTCCAGATTGAGTTAGGGAGTGGATTGTGTTTGTTTGAGTATTTCATTTTATGCACATGTGACATATGATTTATTTCAGTATGATTTATGTATATGAATTAATGAGAGTGTTTTTTTCAGTGGATACGGGCTTGACGATGCTTGCTAATCTGACTCACATAAGGAGCAAAGGGGTCATGCACATAAACTAGACATTGAGGGAGAGGTGTCGTAACGTCTCTGTCACAACCTACTAGCACTCTCGACGTGGTTTGAATTGTAGGTTAACGATTACCTAGTTCAATAGGTCCACGATGTTATGAGGGAGGACTGAGACAGTCACTGACGAAGTTTTCTAATGGGCGCACAATAAGACAGAGTCCCTCTTTCTTATAAGCCCTTACTCTCTCACAAGGTCGATTGAATGGAGTGTTGACTCCAATGGGTCGGAAAAACTTCCAAAACCATTCTAAGGAGAGTGGCACCCTTGGAACATAGAGGTGCATCTTGAAGGACATGTCGTGTAATTAAAACTTGAGTCAATAAATCTAGGTGGCTTACAAAACATTGAAATGATTGGACCTTGTTAGAGTAAAATAATTAAGTAAACAATAAATTATGAATTATGAATCCTAAAAAAAGTCTAAGCCTAAGTCTAATACAAAGTCTAAGTCTAAATTTAAACAAATGACTAAATGAATTATGGCATAAGTTAAAAGATCTGAGAATATAATCAAACTCTAGGAAAAAGGGGAAATAAAATTTAAAGGTTGAATAAAATGCACATGTGTGCATTAAATTAATAAAATGGATTTTAAAAATAGAAAAATTAATAATATGAGACAATAGATGTACACATAGAATAATATCTTGAGTGAAGCTACCACTAGTCTAACTAGAAGAAGACTCCTAATCCAACTCTAATTAAGATCTAATTAGGAGGCACTCATTAAATGAAAATTTGGGGAACAAAGGGACAACTAAAAGAGAAAATAGGAATACATTTGGGAATGTGATGGAAATTATATTTTTAAGTAAAATAAAAATGGTAATTACTTGTGCAACTTGGGGAGAGTGTGACTGGATGAATAATCCTAATTAAATTAATTAAAAAGTTAATTATGTGTGCATGAGGACATGTGTCATTGGGGATTTTTCTATAAAAAAAATATTGTAGAAGGGAAAATGATCTCATTTATTCTTGGTAATGTTATGCTCCCAGAATTTTGTGGACTGTGTTTTACTTGTGAGAGTTGGGATACCAAGCTTGTAGAAAGAGTGGAACCTCTTCCTTGAGAGACAAGCCTTGGAGCTATTGTTTGTTGGTTTCTTGTATGTGGCCCCTTTTCAGCTTGGGGGGCTGAAGGGGAAGAAGAGTACCCCTAGCATTCGCTGGGAGGTATCGATTAAATTTGGTGATTAGCAAGCGGGAGAACAGAAGAAGCGCAAGTCTTTGAAAGACGTCGTCAACTCTCCGTCTTCTTGGTTCTAGTATTTTAATTCTGAAAAGTTTATTGTAGTAAAAGTAATTTGTAAATTAGAGTTGTAAATAATTGCAGAACTATCTGTAACTATGGATTTAAAATGAGTATGTTTGTTGCAGATTATTATGTATTATGTAATTTAGAGATCAATTTTTATTGTCACTACAAAATTATTACGCAATTTGGAATACAGAATTTCGGTGTTCGATATAGATATATGGTGTGCATTGGAATTTCAGGTTTATATTATCACTGCAAATTAAATTACAATCAAAACTTGATTCTTATTACTCGTGCTCAATTATTATGAAATCCAAGTTATATATTATATGGTATCTGATTTAATTATGTGCAATCCGATATAGAATTTGGTGTGATTGTAAAACTTAGATCACATTTCCGGAAATAAAAGTTCGTATGGCCATTGTAATTCAAAAGTTGAAAATCGTTGGGTCTTGTAATACCATTTTCAATTTGAAGTTTTTAAAATATGTATGGCTATGGTAAATTTGTTAAATACGATTTGAACTATTGAAGGACGTGGTAAAAGATTTTGTATTCCGAGAAGTTGAAAGTCTTATAGTTGCACATAATAAAAAACCATCGTGAAGTCTTAAAAATTTATGTTAAAAGATAATGTACAGTTCTAATTATAATGAAAGATAGGATTTTATGGAATCATTATAGTTTACCATGTACTTCTTGTGTTACACTGGTTTACATAATGAAAATTTACAATGTAATTTTTGTGTTACACTTATCTAGATAATGAATAATTAAGGATCACTGGTATTCTTTAAGGGGAGAAACTTATTATTGTTAATATAAATTATATGTGGTAATCTAAATGAGAAGGTGATTTGTATTTGTTAATTTTAAATATGAATCATTTGTGGAATTCATAATGAAAAGGTGAATTTGTATTTTTTAAATGTTGAATAAATCATTTGTGGGATGTGTTACAGTACATTAGGTCCCTACATACCTTCAGACTCTATTACATTAATAGTGGGATGTGTTTGAGGGTCCTCAAGGTTTCCCCCCACAATGAAAGATTTAACATACTATTGATGTAATTATTATGAGGTCACTACCCATTGAACCTACTTAAAATATATCGCATGCTGGGAGTGAAGAACTAGAGAAACAAATGAAGAAAATTTTGGAGGTTGGGCACATTCATCCGAGCTCTTCCCCATGTGACTCTCCTACCTTCATTATTCCCAATAAGGAGTATAATTATTTTTTCTTGGTCACTGATTATAGGGATATCAACGAAATCATGATCAAGAATAGGTATCCTCTTCCTTGGATTGAGGATATATTGAATCATTTGGCAGGGGATTACTATTTTACTAAGTTGAACCTCCAAGAATGCTATCATTCGATCTATATGAAGAGTAATGACACTTAGAAAATTTCTTTTAAAACTAAGTTTGGTCTTTTCCAATGGCTATTTATGCGATTTGGTCTCACCAATTCTCCAACAACAATTATGATTCTTGTCAACAATATGTTTAGGTCACATTTGGGATATTGTGTTATCATGTAAATTGGTGCCATCTTAATCCTCAACAAGACTTAGGAAAATCACCTCCACCATCTCCACACCATTCCATATATATTATGTACTTAGAAGTTGTACGTGGAAAGGAAAAAATATTTGTCATTATTTGAGATTTCTTATATCCCATGTCAGTATTCAATATGATCCATCCAACGTTAAATCTCTTTAGGATTGGCCCATGTTGTGCTCTACGATAGAACTCAAAATTTATTATGAGGAATCAATTTCTACTACAAGTTTATACCTCATTTCTTATATAAATCATGGCTTACGAACAATAGATTCAGCTAGACATAGTTTACTTGGAATACAAAGGTCCATGCCACCTTTAAGCATCTAAAAAAAATCTTTTGTTCCACTATAATTCTTCATTTTCTAGACCTACAACAACCCTTTGAGATAGAGTCAAATGGTTCCACTATGTTATTGGGGTCATCCTCAAACAAGATGGTCATTTGGTTGATTATCATTCTAAAAATTTGTCTAATAACAATATTTGATACAATTCCTATGATAAATAATTGTATTCCCTTGTCCAGTATCTCAAACAACAACATTATTATAGGTTGGGCAAGAAAATGGTCTCGAACACCCAACATCATCCGCTTATTTTCTTAAACACACAAAAAAATATATAGGAGAAAGGATACACTAAATACGCATCTTACATTCAATAATTTCATTTGATAATCAAATACAAGGGTAGCACCAACCAAACTACCAATTTTCTCAGTTTTGCTCCAATTTGTGTTCTTTCAATACTAACATTAGGGTTCTTGAATATGATCACTAGGATAAACAATACTCTTTGGATTTGTATTTTGGTCCCATACTACATTCCCTACGAAACTCTACAAAGGTTGAATAAACACATTTTTTAGATATCAATATATAAATTGCAGTAGTTGTGTTTGTTGGATAATAATGACACAATTCTTCTAATCAATGAGGTCCATGAATCTTCATATGGTGGTCATTTTGGCATCAATAAAAAACTACATCACTCACCACATTATTTCTTTCTCCCACCTTGAAGAATAAATTCAATTCTTTTATTTGGAGTTTCACTCCTTGGAGTACCTCAAAACCTACCAACTACAATATGGGACTCTCCTAGCCATTGCCCATTCCTACACACTCATGGGAATCCATATCTCTTGATTTTGTCAATGGACTTCATATGAACACCCAACATCACAATTCCATCTTTGTAATTATGTGTCAGTTTTCTAAAATGGTCATTTTCACTCCCTGAACTAAGGAACTCACCATACAACAAGTTTCCCATCTATTTATTACCAAAATCTAGGCACATTTCTCCTTCCTCTTGCTATTATATATGATCATAAATCTAGGTTATTTGATCATTTCTACAAAACACTACGGCATTTTTTGTGTTGCAAACTCAAATTTTCAACTTCCTTTGATTCTTAAATGGATGACCAAATAGGGTGGTCAATCACACCCTAAATCATTCCCGTCACATGTTCTATCGTATGCATATTTGATGGCATAATTATCTACACTTCGTCCAACATAGTTATAATCAAGTATTTCATAGCTCTGCAAGTTATTTCCCTTTTAACGTCTTCTATGGTTTTCAACCTGTTGCACCCTATGAGATTTGTTACTTGCAAATTTTCATAATCCATAGAAGGAATAGAAAAACATTTCTTCATCGTGTGACACATTTTCTTAGATACACATCCAAGTGAAATGTACTTTTGTTGGCACACAACACAAGTATAAACTCCAATAATATCGATATAGGGTTCTTTTTTCATTCAATTTGGGTGATTTGTTTTGGCTTCGTTTTCCAAAACAATGCTATAAAGACCAACAACATCACAAGCTTCATCCTCTTCTCTATGGTCCCTATACTATTATTCAACACTGTGGACAAAATGCTTTCAAGCAATACCTCCCATTTCAACTTGTCATCCATATAGTTATTAATATGAACCATTTGAAGTTGTATGAATATCCTCAACTAGAAGCAAGAGTTCATGTAGCACATACCACTCATAGTATTCATTATTTTCATAATGTATTGTAAGAATATGTCGTTATATACCAATATGGATCTGCAGTACAACAACAATATTCTTCACCATGCTTCAATACATTGCTTACACTTCTTTATATAACATTCTCTATCTTCTAGGAACATTATATAGATGGAATTTTCTAGAAAACCTATTTATTATATCTAACTACCATAATGGGCCTTATTTAATAATATATTGAACCTATTCCACCTTACATTGAATGGCATCGATTGATAATACATAACACCACTCCCATTGGATACCTCCCATATTACCTCCCTAGGTATACTACATTCCACCCCCCTTAAGAATTTTTCATCCTCTAAACATGAGAAGAGACCATAAAATATGATTGACTAAGAATTGTATCCAACGGGTACCAAGTACGATCCTCCATGCATCCTAATGGAAGATGAACATGATGTCCAAATGTTTTCTTTCCACCTTGTTTTGTATCATGTCAGTGTTGTCATTGGATTGGTTCTCTAGACTGATGGCATTCTGTAGTGTCGGTAGGACTCTGATGCATCCCCCCTCCCCTCCTGAGGGTTCTGTGCCCTCTCAGTCTAGGATCTTTCAATATACTGAGTCAGATCGACTCTTCGAGCCTCTGTTAGACCCAAACTAACTTTACAAAAGTCCCCTTTTTTCTTTTGGTGCAGGTCCTGTGATACTTGTGGCCTCTTCCTGAGCGCTTTTGAAATGTTGAGTTACAGGCACTAGCTCCTTTTTCATTAGCCCCTTCCTTCATATGGCCCTGGGATATGTACTCACATAAATACGTGATTGCAGAGCGACCAAATGTGGTTTGAGACAAACCCTCTTTTCTCCCCGCAATTCACCTCTAGATGCCACGTATCCCTTTGCCAATACGGTGGTTTCAATTCCATGTATCCCTTTGCCAATACCATGGTTTTAAAGTCTGAGCATGTTTTGGCCCCACAATCCAGCTCGATTGTTGATCTTATGACCTCGACGATGTTTCGTGATCAATGGCTAAGATCTATCCTCTTTTTCTACCTTCTCTCCTCCTTTCATGCACGTTCCCAGATCTCCACAATCTATCGACACGTACCTTCGTTCCAATCAACGACTATGATTGATTTCTCCTTTCAGGCTTCGGGAGTTTCAACGCTCAACTCCGTCCCTCTGAAACAATGTTCTTCTAAAGTGGAATATTTGTTGACACCTATCCCTAGAAAACATATGGCTTAGATATGCCTCCCTTCCTTCCTTCTCTCTGCATTTCAATCTTCTGAAGTGGAAGATCTGCTGACACCTGTCCTCAACTAACGGACGACTCAGATGAACTCTGGACCTCCAGATTTTGGGAGTTCTTGTTAAACACTTCCTCTTTCTTCCAGAGTGATCTATTCGAAATGGAATATCGTCTGCCATGTGTCCTCGTAAATCAACGAATCTTCCTCTACTTCGGGACTTTGGCCCTTTCAACCAGATCAACGGTCCTTCGACCCCCCTTCTCGATCAACGATCGAGATCTCTTTTGGGGTTTCGACGTTTCCCCCTCCGCTTTCCTCTGGAGTTCTAGATCTGGCATCACATGTCCTCCTTTAAATCGACGGTTCTCGTCTACTTCGGGACTTTGACCTTCGGAAGTCTCAATTCTCAACTTCTCCCCACTCTGCTTTTCCCAAAATGTTTTACCTGGAGTACACAATCGGTTGACACGTACCCCCCTGGCGATCAATGACCAGGATCTACTCTTTGGATCTTCGACTCTTTGGCCCTTTAGATCTTGGTCTCTTCTGGCTTTAGCCATTCGACTCTTCGGATCTTCTAGCTTCATCCATTCAATCTTCGACTCTTTGGGCTTCGAGAGTTTCAAAATCCTACACACTTGTTCCTCCTGGAGTGCTTTCACCTGAAATGCATGGTCTCTTGACACATGTCTCCCCTTTGATCTAACGACCTTTATTCACTTCGGCTCTTCGGGCTTCGGGAGTTTCAACTCCTGCGCACTCGTTCCTCCAAAAGTGATTTCACCCAAAGACTCAGATCTATTGACGGGTGTCTCCTCATGACCAACGGATTGGATCTACTTTGGCCTTCGGCTATTTCACCTCCTCCTGATCTACGAACTTTTGAAGTTGTAGATATTGCACCACCTACCCCTCTTGACAATGGATGGTCCCAAGTCACTTTGGGACTTCAGGACTTTGGTAAGTCTTCTCTCCCGTGCACACAATGGTTAAAACTCGTGCATTTTACCTTGGATCAGGTGACTATCGATCCTTGGTTCTCAGATCTGACGGTCTAGATATATTCATCTCCTTTGCGCTCTCCTTTTATTTCCTAGATGTTGATCTAACGGTCCATACTTCTTCCAACCACAGATCCGACGACTGTTGTCACTCCTCCTCCTAAGTTTTTGTATTTCTTCCGAATTGGAAGATTCTGTAAATGTTCAAAGGCTTCGGCCCTTGAAATTTCTCCTACAAACCTGCTATCTTGGGTCTTGTCTTCGCTTTTGGAAGAACTATCTCTTATGAGCTTTAGGAATTGGAATAATTCCATCTCCTTGCATTATCTCTTCTGATATTTTCAATATAATAATTCTCTTAAGGGTCTCGACCCTTCTGCTCCCTTCAAAGGGTTCTTGTGCCCTCCCGGAAACCTCTCGCTCAGGGCACACCTTGCTGAGAATTTTCTACAGAGTGGTCAGTAAATCTGTGAGTGTATTCCTCTGATACTCCTCTCTTCGAACTCGACAAAGAGTTCTACTTGTTCACACTTGCACTTGCTCGCTAGCCACTTGGCAGAGTTCCACAGAGTTCTCGGTGAATCTGCCTCTCTATGATTCCTCTGCACAATTTCTCGTCTAAGGTATTCAACAAACTTCAACTTTCCCTTGAGTTTTTATCACTCTGGTGCACCCTCCTGGCACGTTCCTTTCTGATGCCTCAGAGTTCATATGTTCACTCCTTGCACTGGCTACATAACCTCCAATGTTCTATTATGCACTCCTTGCATAGCCTAAAGAACCCAGAACGATATCTTGAACTCAACAAAGATAGAGAAATCTATCTTCCTACTGCAGATGAAACCTATCATACACCTACAACATACAATATAAACACATAGATAACATTCATAGAACAAAGATAACACAAATGGATATCATATGCAGGAAAAACTACTTTTCTTTGTATTAAGATTAATGTATGTTTACAAATGTGTACATAGAAACTAGACTATCATAGAGTCTCAGTTCTTTCTCCTACTCCTATTTCTAATATTTCGAGCTTCACGGGCTCTCTCTCAGAATCCTCCTCCTAAAACTTCATTTCCCATAAACCTTTTGGAATCCTATCCCTAAATCTCATTATGAAATCTGATACAAAGATCTCCTTACAAAAGAGGGCTCTATGAGCTTATCCTCTCTTCACCTAACCTCATCTATTACATTGAAGTTTCTTTAATGACCAATAGTATGAATTGAATATAGATCCATCAACCTGTCAACCATTAAAGTCAACCTCATATTCTTCCTGTACAAAGGCATGGCTTGGTTTTCACTCAACCTTACAACATTAATCCCTATAGGATCATATTTCAAATTTTAAAATGGAGGGTCTGTGCCTCTCCCTTTCTCCAATGTGCGCCTATGTGTTGGCTTGCTGGAACATATGCTAATGTGGAATAATGATCTTGCATCATACTCCACTGCTGCAAAAAATTCATGAGCTCCTTCTCATGAGCTCTCCAGCTCTATTGAAATCCTCCTAGATCCCAAACTTCTCCTTGGAGCTTTCCTCATGCTCCTCTATTTTGTTGTTGTTGCTGCTTCTTCTTCCCTGCTACACTTGTGGGATCTCCTCTATTCATCTTCCCCTTGTTGACTGCTTCTTGTGCTGACCTCAACATCAACCTCCTTATCTCCTCAATCACCTCTTCCAGTTGTTCTGTTGGCTGGCTCTTGTTCTGCAACCTGATCCGCTGCACTTCCTCCTTGTCAATGGGTAGATCAACCTGATCTCCCTTGATTCCTTCATCTCCCATGGCATTATCTTGCCACCCTGATACAAACTCCAGTTCTATAGTCTCATCACTGAGTTTTTTCTCAGCTTCCTCCTCTGAAAAATTAGCTTATGTCATCTCCTCTATTGTTGGTTAAACTCCAACTCCCTCCAGCTGCTCCGCTGGCTAGTATGCTCCTCCATCTATCTCCAACCTGATCTATTGGATGTGTTGGCTTTGCACTATAACCCTTCTCTCTAGGGATTCCAGTTCCTCATACAGGTCAGCAAAATCTATGTTGTTTGCTTCCTCTTCTGTTGCAGGCTTCAATGCTGCAGTCATCTCCTATTCAGCTTCCTGGCTGAAAATTGTAAGCATTTATGTTGAATGTTCCTCTTCTTCTATTGGGGAAAACATCAGTTTATTATCCTTCTCCTTCTCCTCTTTGATAGTCTCTACATGTTTTCCTTCTTCTTTTGCACCTGCAACATTTTTTCTAGCCTCTACTTGGCTGCTTGGAAGGAATATTTTGATTCCCCCAATGATCAGAATGCACCTCTGATCTTCCTCTTTGATGGTGGAAGTATTTAACTTCTCATCATCTTCATTCACATGGTCTTCAAAACCACATGAATATTCATCTATCAACACTCCTTTATTATTTGAACTTTCTTCTAAGCTCCTGAGACTTCCAGACAGTCTCATTCTAATTCCCTTGCCCCCTGGAAATATAGGATTTCTCCCCTGCTCTCCTGGAAGTCTATGAGATCTTTGACTGATCTCATCTCATTTTCCACTTGGAAATATGAATTTTCATCTCTACCCTCCTGACAGTTCATGGGATCACTTGATCTCATTTGATGGACAACCTGGCTATCTGAACTTTCAACACTGCACCTCTGGAAGTATATGAGAACTTCAAATGATCTCTCTCCCTTTCCCACCTGGCAACTTGAAAGTGCATCTCTGCCCACCTGGCAATTTATGAGATCCTTTGATGAGCTATCTTCCTCATCACTCAAGGTTCTCCCAAATTATGGTTCACAGATGTAAACCACTTCCTCTATTTCCCTAAGGTCTTCAACATGCCTCAACCACCTCCTTTCTACTTGTTGCTGATTTCTAGCCAAAAACTTTTGAACATGACATTTTACCTTCCTGTTCAGAGGCCATTCGTACCTCCAGTGTACCTTTGCCTCCTGTTGCATATTTAATGTCAGTTGTTCCATCCTTGCTCTTATCTCATTGATATCTAGATCCATCTCTAGCTTGTTTTTATGCTTATGGCCTTCTCTCCAACCACGTTCATGGTCTTCAGTTTCCATTTTCACCCTCTTCTTTCCATTCTGACAAGTCTATGGATTACTCTGCATTCGAGACAATCTCCAAATTTTCTTACAACTCACCTGACTGTTCTATTTGTTTTTGCACACTTTCAACAATTATTTTCACAGAGCATCAGTACTCTGTCTCCTCCTTCACCTGTTGTCTACAGGAAAACTTGTGCTTCTAATACTACTTGACGATCTATACTATATCCTTTATCTCCTTCGCCTGAATTCTATAGACGAAAATTGTTCTTTGATACCACCTGATGCAACCCTCCTCCCCTCCTCGGGTTTTTGTGACCTCCCGGTCTAGGATATTTTAATATGCTGAGTCAGATCGACTCTTCAGGCCTCTGTTAGACCCCAACTAACTTTACACAGGTCCCCTTTTTTCTTTTGGTGAAGGTCCTGTGATACCTACAACCTCTTGCTACGCGCTTCTGAAATGTTGAGTTTCAGGCGCTAGCTCCATTTTCATTAGCCCCTTCCTTCATATGGCCCTAGGATATGACCTCACGTAAATACACAATTGCGGAGTGGGCAAAAGTGGTTTGATACCAACCCTCTTTTCTCCCCGCAATTCACCTCCAACTGCCATGTATCCCTTTGTCAATACTGTGGTTTCAATTGTATCTTGCCCTAATAATTTTAAAGTCAGAGCATGTTCTGGCCCCTGCAATCCAGCTCGACCATCGATATTCTGACCTCAACAGTGTTTCATGGTCAATGACTGAGATCTATCCTCTTTTTCTGCCTTCTCTCTTTCTTTCATGCGCGTTCTTAGATCTCCACGATCTGTCGACACACACCCTCATTCCAATCAACGACTACGATTGAATTATCCTTTTGGGATTCAAGATTTTCAACTCTCAACTTTGTCCCTCTGAAACAATGATCTTATGAAGTGGAAGATCTACTGACACCTGTCCCTAGAAAACATGCAGCTCATATATGCCTCCCTTCCCTCCTTCTCTCCACATGTCAATCTTCTGAAGTGAAAGATCTATTGACACCTATCCTCAACCAACAGACGGCTCAGATGAATTATATCCCTTCGACTTTCAGGAGTACTTTTTTAACACTTCCTCTTTATTCCAGAGTGATTTCTCCGAAATGGTAAATCATCTTCCATGTGTCCTCCTAAATCAATGATGCTTCCTCCGCTTCAGGACTTTGACCCTTTCAACCTGATCAACGGTCCTTCGACCCCCCTTCTCGATCAAAGATCGATATCTCCTTCCGGGTTTTGATGTTTTCCCCCTCCGCTTTTCTTCAGAGTTCTAGATCTGGCGTCATGTGTCCTCCTTCAAAACAACAGTTCTCATCCTCTTCAGGACTTCAACCTTCAGAATTCTCAAATCTCAACTTCTCCATGCTCTACTTTTCTAGGAATGTCTTACCCAAAGTAAAAAATCGGTTGACACGTACCCCCCTAGTGATCAACGACCAAGATCTACTCTTCAGCTCTTTGGCACTTCGGCCCTTCAACTCTTCGGCTCTTCTGGCTTCGGCTCTTCGGGCTTCGGGAGTTTCAAACTCCTATGCACTCGTTCCTCCCAGAGTTTTTTCACTCAAAATACACAGTCTCTTGATGTGTGTCTCCCCCTTGATATGATGACATCTATTTAATTCGGATCTCTGGGCTTCGGGAGATTCAAATATTGCGCACTCATTCCTCCTAGAGTTCTTTCACCCGAAGACTCAGATCTGTTCATGCATGTCTCCTCACGACCAACGGCTTGGATCTACTTCAGCCTTCAGCTATTTCACCTCCTCCTAATCTATGAACTTCTAAAGTTGTAGATCTTTCTCCACCTACCCCTCTTGATGATGGACGACCCCAAGTCACTTAGGGACTTCGGGACTTTGGTAAGTCTTCTCTCTCATGCACACAAGGGTTAAAACTTGTGCACTTTACCTTGGATCGGACGACTGTCGATCCTTGGTGCTCAAATATGACGGTTTGGACCTATTCTTCTCCTCTGCGCTCTCCTTTTCTTTCCTAGATGTTGATCTAACGGTCTAGAATTCTTCCAACCATAGATCCAATAGTTGTTGTCGCTCCTCGTCCTGAGTTTTTGTATTTCTTCTGACTTGGAAGATTTTGTAAATGTTCAAAGGCTTCGACCCTTGAACTTTCTCCTATGAACCCGCCTATCTTGGGTCTCATATTCGCTTCTGGAAGCACTATCTCTTCTGAGATTTAGAACTTGGAATAAGTCTGTCTCTTGTGCACTCCTTGCATTATCTCTTGTAATCTTTTTTATTTACTCAGTCTCTTAAGGGTGTTGACCCTTCTTCTCCCTTCAAAGGGTTCTTGTGCCCTCTTGGAAACCTCTCGCTCAAAGCACACCTTGTTGAGAATTTTATATAGAGTGTTCAATAAATCTATGAGTGTCTTCCTCTAATACTCCTCTCTTATAACTCGACAAAGAGTTCTCCTTATGCACACTTTCACTTTCTCGATTCCCACTTGTTAGAGTTCCATAGAGTTATCTGTGACTATGTCTCTCTATGCTTCCTCTGCACTGTTTCTCCTCTAAGGCATTCAACAACCTTGAGTTTTCCGTTGAGTTGTTATCATTCTGGTGCACCCTCCTGACACGTTCCTTTCTAACTCCTCAGAGTTCAGATGTGCACTCCTTGCACTAGCTACATAACCTCCAATGTTCTGGTGTGCACTCCTTGCACAGCCTAAAGAACCCAGAACAATATTTCGAACTCAACAAAGATAGAGAAATCTATCTTCCTACTACAGATGAAACCTATCATACACCTATAACATACATAAACACACATATATAACATTCATAGAACAAAGATAACACAAATGGATATCATATGCAAGAAAAAATGCTTTTCTTTGTATTAAGATGAATGTTTGTTTACAAATGTGTACGTAGAAATTGGACTATCACAGAGTCTCAATTATTTCTCCTACTCCTATTTATGATCTTTCAAGCTTCTCATGCTCTCTCTTAGAATCCTCCTCCTAAAACTTAATTTCCCATAAACCTTTCAGAATCCTCTACCTAACTCTCGTTATGAAATCTGATACAAATATCTCCTTACAAAAGAGGGCTCTACGAGCTTATCCTCTTTTCACCTAACCTCATATATTACATTGAAGTTTCTTTAATGGCCATATAGCCTGAATTGAATCTAGACCCATCAACCTGTCATCCATTAAAGACGACCTCATCTTCTGCATGTACAAAGGCATGGCTTGGTTTTCACTCAACCTTACAACATTAATCCCTATAGGATCATATTTCAAATTTAAAAATGGGAGGGTCAGTGCCTCTCCCTTTCTCCAATGCACGCCTATGTGTTGGCTTGCTGGTGCATATGTTGATGTGGAAGGATGCTCCTACATCAGACTCCATCCACCTCTTGATAGGTTTCATTTCTGGTTCCTTGCTGGTGCATAAGTGTTGATGGTTGTTGTCTTGGTTGAAAATGCCCAATCCGTTCTGGTTCCATGTTGTCTTGATGACATGGTTATAATATTTCTTATTTAGTGGAAAAACATGGCCATGTCCCACCTCATGCCACGTAATTCATTATAATAGCTGATGAGTTTCAAGCTCATTTCTCACATTTGTGTGAGAAATAATATATGATTTGAAATTTACTTGGAGGAATTGATATGATCTAGGAAGTAATGCATCCATTTGATATCAGTGTAGCTATCTTATTATTATTATTATTATTATTATTATTATTATTATTATTTAGTATTATAGTCATTGTGAAGCAATGGAAATCCTAACAATTAAACTAAAGGCCATTAATGTGTTTGATTCAGTCCACTTTGATTCAAGTATTTTTCATATAAATATAATGAAAAAACTAAGAGCTCAAATGAGTTCATTTTGGCCCAATCTCTCTCTCTCTCTCTCTCTCTCTCTCTCTCTCTCTCTCTCTCTCTCTCTCTCTATATATATATATATAAAGATTGCATGTTTTTGTTTACTATGTTAGCCTTCAAATTTGGGGATTTTTGAGGTCTAAAATAGGCCTCAAAACAAAAAAATGTACTATCAAAATCAACTTTATAAGAACCAATCACAATTCAGAATGTGACATCATCCCTTGGGGATTACTTGTAACACCCCGCTCTACTGAGCACACTTTTATTTACTTATTCTTTGAGAAACCTTGCATGCAACTGATCCAGTTATAGTACATTGTGATTTCATTTCGATTATGGATTATACATGATGATGATGATGTGTTGTGAATTATTTTTATTAGATGTATATGTATTGGCAGGTGTTATTGACTAGTTTTCTTGAGTGTGTAGAACACATGATAGGTTATGGATGCTGAGGGAATCAATGGACTTCCTTGGACTTCGTATTGAGTCAGGGAGTGAATTGTATTTTGATTGAGTATTTCATTTACGTACTCGTGACATATGATTGATTACAATATGATTTATGTATATGGATTATTGACACAGGTTTTATTAGTGGATGTAGACTTGATGATGCTTGCTAATCCGACTCACATAAGCAGTAGAGGGTCCATGCACAGAAAGCTAGACATTGATGGAGAGGTGTGGAACCATCCCTGTAACAACCTACTAGCACTCTCGTCGTGGCCCGAATGGTAGGATAACAATTACCTAGTTTGAGAGGTCCACAATGTTGTGAGGGTGGACTGACACAGTCTCTCACAAATATTTCTAAGGGGCATGCAATAAGGCATAGTCCTTATTCCTTAGAATCCCTTAGTCTCTCACAAGGTCTAACGAATGGAGTGTTGACTTCAAAGGGTCGGAAAAACTTCCAAAATCAGTCAAAGGTGAGCGACACCCTTGGAGCACGGATGTGTGTCTTGAATGACATGTCGCGTAAATAAAACTTGAGTCAATAAATCTAGGTGGCCTAGAAAACATTGAAATGATTAGACCTTGTTAGAATAATTTAATTAATTAAACAATAAACTTTAATTAAAAATCCTAACAAGAGTCTAATCCTAAGTCTAAATTTAAGTAAGGGACTAATTAAAAATATTAAATAAATTAAAATAATTGAGATAAATCAAATTTAAGGAAAAATTGAGTAAAATCTAAAGATTAGATAAAATGCACATGCGTGCATGAAATTAATAAAATGGATTTTTAAAATAGAAGGAAATAATAATATGAGAGAATAAGTGTACATATAATAGAATATATAGTCAACCTACCACTAGTCTAACTAGAAGAAGACTCATAATCCAACTCTAACTAAGATCTAGTGATATGGATTTAGGAGCGGAACAAACTGATTAACAGTCTGAATACAATAAACATAGAGATATGAAGAATAACACAGATATCCGATGAACAATATCTTGTATTGAATAATGAAATAGGTTGAAATTGTAAAACTGTAGAACTGAAACACTTGCTCGAATGGTGGTAGCTATCTCTAAGAAGAGATGTGGATGATGCGTGCATCTGTCTAAGTAAAATGGATTACAATGAGGCTCCAGAGGCCTTTTTGAATGCCAAAACCCTAGACATCCAAAAACATAAACCTAGAATGTGAAACGCCAAAATTCATGTGGGCCCCTATGGGTAAGTTGGTGTAAGTTGGTACCTCAAATTCCCAAGCTCGTAACTTTTGCATACGAGCTTTGTTTAGGCACGTGATAGCCCGTTGAAAAGGTATTTTAGAGAGCTACACATTCCACCATCAAACTCTTACAATGGCTACAATTTGATTGTGGTGAGACAAAAAAACAACGTTTAGGGCCCCAAAACGACCCTCGAAGTACAACAAGATGTGCTGACATGAAAACATAAAAAATAAGCTAGTTGGATTAGGCGAGAGACCACTGGTATCCACCTAGAGGATGTGTGGGGATTCAGAAAACCATAGAAGTGTAGAACCCACAATTACAAAGAAGTACAGAAGAATGTGTTGAACAAAAACAGATAAGAGGAGCCAGTTGGAATAAGTGGGTGGCCACCAATATCCACCTGGATTAATCCTCCCCCCTTAGGAATAAATGGTCTCCATTGCATTGAGTTCCCCGATTAGGTGAGGAAACGTCTGCTGGATTTGGCCCCAGGTGAGCCACTTGCCTTGTGTAGGAGTTTCCCTGCCTTGACAACCTAATAAAGATAGATCCTCTGTTGGCGAGTACCCTTGACCTGTGTGTCCACTTGTAGGAACACATATATGGCCCAGGTGGCATAAGATTCCATCCTGAATGTGGAAATTGGTGACATGTGTTCATGTACCCAAGATTTGATAGGTGGTGGCGAAGTCTGGATCTTGCTGATAATGTTGGGGCCAATCAGATGCTTCATGTCCATAGGAATGGAGTATAGTGGTGAGTGCATCCACAGGAGGCCAATTGAGGTAGTCAGGGACATGATTGGAGATACCTTTCTTATACTTGATGTTGAGATGGAATTGTTGTAGGTAGGTGGACCACTTTTGATGGCATTCGTTTTGCAATTTCTTGTGTTTATGTATGAACTCTAGAGGCTTATGATCAATGTGTATGGTCGTCTTTTTTCCCAAAATGTAATGTTTCCATTGACGATAGGCTTGTACAATAGAATACATTTTCTTATCATAGGTGGGGTATTTCTAAACAGTGTCAGAGAGTGTCTGACTATGGTATGCCATTGGATGCCTGTGTTGAGTGAGAACTGCACCCACAACATAGTCAGATGCTTCAGTCTCAATATCGAACAATTGTTGCAGATCAGGAAAGGAAAGTACCAGAGTTGAGCACAAGTGATGCTTTAGATCATCGAATGCTCATTGTAGCTCCTTCCCCCACATGAAATTGTCCCTACCATCACCCTTGGTCACCTAGATAAGGTCCCATGCAATATGGTAGAATCCTAACACGAACTGTCGGTAGAAGTTGGCTAGTTCCAAGAAGCTCCGAAGCTCGGTCACTGTGGTCAGGGCTGGCCACTAGTCACATATGACTTGGATATTAGTTGGATCAACATATACCCCATGCTCATAAACAATGTATCCCAAGTATTGGACCCTTTTCATGCCAAAAGATAATTTGTCCATGTTGGCATAGAGCTTGTGCTATCGCGGAGTGTTGAAAACCTGTTGAATATGTCACATGTGCTCCTCCCACGTCCTGCTGAAGATGAGGATGTCATCCAAATATACCACCACAAAGGAGTTGGTGAAGGGTCTCAATACATCATCCATCAACCTCATGAAAGTGGTTGGTGCATTTTCTAAGCCAAAGGGAATCACTAGCCATTCGAAGAGATCTTCTTTAGATTTGAACGTTGTCTTCCATACATCAGTTGGTTCGATGGGAATCTGGTGGTAGCCAGAATTTATGGAAATATTGTTGAATAATTTTTCCCCCTTGAGTTGGTCAATAAGGTCATCAATCCTGGGAATGGGGTACTGGTTACTGATTATTATTTTGTTTAAGGCTTTTTAATCAATGCAGATTCGCCATGTCCCATCCTTCTTCTACACCAGTATAATCAGGCTTCCGTAAGGGGAGGAGCTGGGTCTGATGTGCCCCTTTTGAAGCAGCTCTTGGATTTGGCATGTGATTTCTTCATTTTCCATCAATGAGTGACGATAGACTGGTCCATTAGGGAGAGGTGCACCAGGGTTCAGATCAATTGGATGATTGACTTGGCATTGTGTCGGTACCCCTGTAGGTGAGGAGAATATGTCTCTGTATTCTTCCATGATCCTATCCACTTGATTCCACCACAAAGAGAGGCTTTGTGTAGATGCCACGGATGTGGCGATGACCTTCTACTTACTGTGAAAATGGATAAAAAAGAAGATGAAATTTCGGGTCTGTGATATGAACTTACTGCATTTCTTAGAAGAGATTAAAGAAATAGAAGTAGGCAACACTACCTCTGGTATCCTATAAAATTATCTACCCAAAGTAATAATAACAAAGCGGGGTTTAGAATCATACACAACATGACGCTTCCACAAATATGGTTGTCCTAAAAGAACATCACAAACTTCAAGAGGATAAATATCACACAGTACCTCATCTTTGAAAGGCTTGATGTCATAGGGCAGACGACATTGTTGGCTAACACGGAGATCTCTTCCTTGGTGAATCCAACTGATGGTGTAGGGTTGTAGGTGCGGTGTCGTTGGAAGTTCCAGCTGCTTGATGAACTCTGTTGAAATCAAGTTCTTCTAACTACCTCTATTGATAATGAAATGAAGTGGATCCCCCTTTACCCACATCTGCGAGTGAAAGAGGCATTCCCCTTCCTCTGGTTCTTCTAGTTCACTTGGATGGAATTTGGTGGCAGAGATAGTGGCACTGGGTTTACCATCGATAATCTGCTTCCCTCCTTCAGGATTTGATTCAGAATCAAAATCGGATGCCTTCAATTCAACCATGAGGGACTTTTTGGAGTGACATTCTTCAGTGTTGTGCCAAGAGATTTTATGGTACTCACACCATTTTCTCGTGTCTTTCTTCATCTTCTCATTGCCCTTCTTGTGTTGTGGATTGGACTGGTTGTCATGAGGGCGACCGTATCGACTTGGTCCCTTTCTGTGTGGGTTGGGGATGCATTTTCCCTGCTTTGGCTATGAGGGGTTTGAAAATACAAACTCTCACCTTTTCTACTTAAATTTCTGCTCGATCTTGATAGTGCATCTATAATCCATGCCAAATGAGGATATCTCCAAAAAATCCATTTTTGTTTGAATGTATCTATAAAAAAACCCATGGTATTTGAGCAACAGATGATGCTCATAGTCTTTGATACCCAATTTGGTGCGTAGGGTATTTAAAATATTGGTGAAATTTGGTACTGTCTGGTCCCTTTCTTGACGTAGGGTAGTCCATCTAGTGTACTAGTCCTCGTATCTTCCAAAAGGGTAGTATTGTTCTTTAATGGAATCCTAGAAGGAATCCCATGTAGAGGCCACCACAAAAATTGTAGATTCCTCGATAGCCCTTTGCTCAGAGTAAGTATCCCACCAGTCTTTAACATCAGGAATGGCCTTGAGGAGCGCAAAAGTGATCTTTTCCCTATCAGAAAAATTGTGGAACAAAAAATACCCTTCGATAAGACTCAACCATTTATCTACAACATATGCATCTATCAGTCCTTCAAATAATGGAATATCAAAATTTACTTGTACCTTGAAAGGGGGTTGCATGGCCTCTTGATGAAGATGCTTCTCCTGTGGGAAGTTGTCGAAGGATCTGCGCGAAATTGTCCATCATTTCGTTCCTTTTTTGCGTGAGGGATTCCTTGAGCAACATTTTAATAGGATATCCTACTCCATCATATTTATTTTCATCCCCCATGGTTTGTTGTCGGGCTCGGTGTGACCATTCTTGTAATGGAGCGATTGGTTCGAGTCCCAACTTCTTATACCCAGATCATGTCAGGGACATGCATGAAGAAAAATAAATGAAGAGCAGACCACTCTGATACCACTAATCCGAATTTAGGAGCAGAACAAACTGATTAACAGACTGAATACAATAAACATAGAGATATGAAGAATAACACAGATATCCAATGAACAATATCTTCTATTGAATAATGAAGTAGGTTGAAACTATAAAACTGCATAACTGAAACACTTGCTCGAATGGTGGTAGTTATCTTTGAGAAGAGATGTGGTTTCTACATGCATATGTCTGAGAAGAATGGATTACAATGAGGCTCTAGAGGCCTTTTTTATATTACTCATGAATTCCAAAACCCTAGACATCCAAAAACCTAACCCTAGAAGGTGAAACACCAAAAGTCTTGTGGGCCCCTATGGGTAAGTTGGTGTAAGTTGGTACCTCAACTTCCCAGGCTTGTAACTTTTGCATACAACCTTCGTTTTAGGCACGTGATATCCCGTTGGAAAGGTATTTCATAGAACTACACATTAATCCTTCAAAATATGATTATGTCTACAGTTTGACTATGACGAGCCCAAAAAAAATGTTTAGGGCCCCAAAACGGCTCTGGAAGTACAACAAGATGTGATGACATGAAAACATACAAAATAAGCCAATTAGATTAGGAGAGAGGCCACCAGTATCCACCTGGAGGATGCGTGGGGCTTGAGACAGCCCCAGAAGTGTAGAACACACAATTACAAATAAATACAGAAGAACGTGATGAACAAAAATGACTAAGAGGAGGCAGTTGGAATAGGTGGGTGGGCACCAATATCCACCTAGATCATCTAGTTAGGAGACACTCGTTAAATGAAAATTTGGGGAACAAAGGGAAAACTAAGAGAGAAAATAGGAACACATTGGATATTGTGAGGGAAAATGGATTTTTAATTAAATTAAAAATGGTATTTACTTGTGCAGTTTGGGGAGAGTGTGACAAGTGTGTGGGTGAATATTACTAATTAATTTAATCTAAAAAATTATTTATTTGTGCATGTGGACATGTATCAGTGGGTTTTTTTCTATAAAAGAAATGGTGAACAAGGAAAAGGGGGTCACTTATTCTTAGTAAGGTTATGCTTCCAAAATTATTATGGACTTTCTTTTACTTGTGAGAGTTGGGATACCAAGCTTGAAGAAAGAGTGGAAGCCCTTCCTTGCGAGGAAAGCTTGGAGCTACTATTTTTGGTTTCTTGATGTGTGGTCCCTTTGTGGCTCGGGGGGCTAAGGGGGAAGAAAAGTACCCCTAGCATTGGCTGGGAGGTATCGATGAAGTCACTGGATTAGAAGGAGGAAGCAAGGAGGACGTGTGCAAGTTGTTTTAAGTTGAAGATCATCATCAATTAATTCTTCTAGTTATAGAACTCAATTTTTTATATTTATTTATAAATGGTGAATTAGCTAACTGATCATATGAGCTATTGGAATTTAAAATGAATAATTTAAGCATGAAATGTATGATTTAAAACTGATTACTACTTTTGTTATAATGTAGTATTTCATGGGAATGGATCGTATGGATGAAGGTGGCATTCTATGTTAAGAACCAAATATCAATATAGCATAGAAAATCCTCAGAAAAAGTACTCAATGCCTTGAAAAAGAGAGAATTTCAGATAATAAGCCTCTTCGAGGGGGCAACTTCCTTTTACCCCACTTAAATGTTCAAGTACAAGATGATTCAAAATGAAAATGTCTCCTTGGTATATATAGGAGACTAGGAGGTATAATTACAACTAATGGCCTAAAGCTGACATAAATAAAATAACATTACTAATCTAATATGCCCCAATTAAGGGGTAATCAGACAATATTAGGGCTTAACATGCCCCTCCCCTTGAGACAAGTGTTGTCCGCAACGCTTGAGTAACTCTGGATGCTTTTGTATAAAAGACTCATCTTCCCAAGTGGAATCTTCAGCAAATAGTTTCCTCCATTTAATGAGATACTCTAAAATGGATCTATTCCTCAGTTGGTGAATTCTTGTGTCAGTGATGGCTTCAGGCTCTAATATGATTTTTCCTTCCTCGTCAAGTTCTAGCAATATAGTTTGAACTGGGATCTTGTCACCTATAACCTTCTTTAAGCATGAAACATGGAAAACTGGGTGTATTCATGAAGATGCAGGTAGCTCCAATTTGTATGCCATAGTACCAATCTTTTGCAACACCTTATAAGGGCCATAGTACTTTGGTGATAATTTATTATCCTTCTTGGATTGCTTGAGGGACATCTGTTTGTATGGTTGTAGTCTTAAAA